>PVHY01013461.1:0-41287 GCA_004024945.1 Uropsilus gracilis | reverse complement strand
AAAAAAAAAGGATTGCTCCCAGGTCCTCTAGCAAGGAATTATCTGGGTCTTAAAATGGCAGGACTTTTATATAAAGAATTTGCAATTACAAGTTTTCTCAAGTAAATGCTTTTAAAAAGAGAGGTGGTCAGAGGCTTATAGTGAAGTAGAAACCAGCTAAAACTTAATCAGGAGTAAAGGGGAAATTGAGGCTTCTTTTTCTTTTCTTTTTTTTTTTTTTGAGACTAGGTCTCACTATTTTTGCCCATAGAACCACAGGCTCACGTTGCCCAGGGTACCACAAACTCAAGCAATTCCCAGCCTCAGCTTCCCAGGCAGCTAGGATTACATGTACACACCACCACGCCCAGCTATTTTATGGGGGGCTAGGTCTCACTGTGTTGCCCCAGGCGGGACTCGTACTGCGATCCCCAGACCTAGCCGTGACTCCATAGGCTGTTGTTTACAGGCACGCACCACCATAATCAGCTTGAAGACTTCTCATCACCAAGTTAAACAAAAGCAATCTTGGGGCCAGGCATGGTGGCACATGCCTGTAGGTGGCAGCCTAGGAAGCCATGGCCAGGGCCAGGGATCGTGGATCCAGTCCCACCAGGGCACGTAGCAAGACCTAGTTCCCCCCACCACCACCAAAAAAAAATAGTTGGATGTGGTGGCACACATCTGTAATCCCAGCTACCTGGGAAGCTGAGGCTGGGGATTGCTTGAGTCTGTGGTACCCCGGGGCAACACGAGCCTGAGGTTCCACAGGCAAAAATAGCGAAACCTAGTCTCAAAAAAAAAAACCCACAAAAAACAGTCTTTATCTTTCCCCTTAGGATCTGAGATTTTTTCCTTTGAAAACTCCTGTCTGAAAGAACCTTTGAAAGGAAAAAGGGGAAAAGTGGAGAATAGAGTATTTTATCCCAACCCTCTATATATTTTTTCATTTCTGTTTTCCTGCCTTCCAAATACAGCTCCTGAGTTATCACGTTACAAAAAAAAAAAAAAACAAAAAAAAACCTGTTTTACTTCTTCCTCTCCCTTATATCTTTCTAAAAAACAAATTTTAATCAAAACCATTCTCACAGTTTAGCATATCCTCCTTAAAATTTGCCATCTTAAACAAAAAACAAAAACACCCCTATCACTTTCAAAAATATTTTCTGAGAAATCATTTCTTACCTTCCCATTTTCCCATCACATTCAGCTTTTAAGTTCAAAATCTAATAGGACAGACTGTTGGATTTAGAGAAAGCTAGAGGGAGAGCCAAGCCTGCAGCAGAGCTAAACTAGCAGCAGCCTCAGTTCAGCTGCTGGTCACACCAGGGGGTTCTTTCACTCCTGCAGGGATATTATGAGACCAAAGTTCTTTTAAAACAGACAAAATTTGTTAAAACCAAAAGATATTTTTTTAAATAAGATTAAAAAGTTTTCAGTAAAGTATAGATTCCCTTCACCAAAGTTTCAACCAGATGGCAGTCAAAGAACACAATCTCCACAGGAGTCCTGAACCACCTGTCTAACTTTAGCCAAACAAAGAAGCCAAAATTCCATCTGTGGGAAATTCAAACTCAACCTGTTTTTTCCCAGTTTTCCTTTAGCATACAAATACCTAGAATTCAGCTTTGCAGATCTCTGTTCTGTTCTCTTTAGCAAAATCGTTTACACAGATTTCTTCAGTAGACTTTTCTCTTTTGAGGAATCCAAATCTTTCCTTTCAAATTCCAAACATTCAGGTTTCCTTCAAAGGCAACCCTGAAGTTTGTTTTCTAGGCTGCAAATCTGCATCTCCATGTACTTCTTATGAAAGAACCCCAACAGAGGTCTCAGTCTGAAATTGGGTGACAAAACAGGCAAAACAGGGTGCTTAACTAAACTTACAAAGAGGGGCAGCTGGTCCTTTAAAGCTAGTCACACACCAGGTTCATCCCAGCCTGCACATGCAATAGCAAGACCACATAAACCAGGCCGGGCATGGTGACGCATACCTGTAAGCAGCAGCCTAGGAAGCCATGGCAGGACGAGGGATCATGGTTCGAGTCCCACTCAGGGCAATGTAGCAAGACTTAGTCCCAAAAATAATAGCTGGGCATGGTGGTGCATGCCTATAATCCCAGCTATCTGGGAAGCTGAGGCTTGGGATTGCTTGAGTCCATGGAACCCCCGGCAACGAGGGCCTCCGGTTCCACAAGCAAAAATAGGGAAACCTAATCTCAAAAAAAGACCACATAAACCTTAAGAGGGAGGCAAAAGCAAATTTACTTAATTAAAAGAAAACAAAAGTCACTAAAGGATACAAGGAAACCCTTTGGTGATCTTACCACACAGTCCAGTCTAGTGTAGCCAAAAGGCTACACGTTTTCTTCAGCCATGTACTTCCTCAAAATGGCGACTGTCCCACCTTTGCCACATGAAGGAGCGATGATGGTGCTGAAACAGAGTATAAAGAAGACTTTCTGACTTTAACTTTAAACACACATCTGCCTGCTTCTCTCTACTTGAAGCAGGCTACAAACAGGCCATTCATTTACCTTTACCTTTTACCTTAACCTTGAGCACCTCTGCCTGCTTCTCTCTACAAAGCAGGCTGCAAACTGTTCATTAGCATTTTCACTGATCACCTTTACCATTGATATGCAAAAGGCAGCCAGCTGCTCTCTGCTTTCAGCTCCAAAAACTGCAGAAGAAAAAAAACTTTAAAAGCACAGTTTAAACTTTTTGGGTTCTTTCCACCATCCCCAGCCTTCTCAACCAAAATACCAAACCAATGCAAGAATACCAGTGCAGATAATTTATTTCTAACAAAGTGATTTCCTAATTATCCTAATAACCCAAAAAAAATGTAAGGAAAACTCTCATTACTTTAACATTGACCAAAACCTTTCTCAGCATTGTCCAAAGACCTTTCCCAGATTGCCCAAAAATCCTGTCTCTCAGTCCTGATCATCTCACCAATGTCAGTCAGAGTTCCTCTCTGCATGTGTTTGAAGACATCTTTCTTTGGCACGCTCCTTTGGCATGCTCCTTTTTGTCTTCCACGCTGTCTTGTTGTCTTTAGGTAGCAGGAATTTCATGGTAACAGACCCAGCCATGACTTTCTTTTCAGACCTGACTTTCACACGGCCTCTTCAGACACAAGTTAAACTCAGCAAAACAAACTCCAACATGGAGTTCAAATCTCAAACTTTTTTTTTTTTTGAGACTAGGTCTTGCTATTTTTGCTCATGGAACTGCAGGCTCTCGTTGCCCAGGGTACCACAGACTCAAGCAATCCCCAGCCTCAGCTTCCCAGGTAGCTGGGATTACAGGCGCACACCACCATGCCCAGCTATTTTTTGGAATCAGGTCTCATTACGGGTCCCAGGTGGGACTTGAACCGTGATCCCTAGCCCCGGCTGCTTCATCAGCTGAAATTTACAGGCACAAGCCACCGTGCCCAGCCAAATCTGCAAACTTCTTAACTGCCTTTAGCAGCTAGCCCAGGCCAGTCAAGGGCTACAGGCCCCTGGTGGCCACATGGCCAACCTCATATAGTTCACATCTCCATCTTACAAAATGGCCGAATCCAAATCACTCTTCTCCATGAATCTATCTCCTCCATATTGGATCCCATGCTTCTCTTTGTTTTCACACCCTTTATATACCCTGATTTCCCACCTTCCAGGAACCACACCTGGACCATTTCACTTCTTCCTCCCTCCTGCATCTCCCTAAAGGGAAATTCCAACTAAGGTCATTCTCACATATTAGCATACCTGTCCTTGAAATCTGCAATCTTAAACAGGAGACAATCCGGAGGGTAGCACACCCTATCATTCCCACCACTCCTTCTTCAAAGATACAGTTCCATTCACTCCAAGCCAGAAGAAGCCAAAACAGTGTTGTCTCAAGATGGCATCACCAATCCTTCTTCAAAAACTGGAAATTCAAATTCAATAAGGAAACCAGTATGGCATCATCAATTCTTCTCCAAAAGGCACAGTTCTGGCTTCTTTTAGCTCCAACTCTAAAGTGGTCCAGAATAAGCAAAACTCACACAATATAACAACAGCAACCTCTTTGACATCTCACAATAAAAAGCAGCAACACAGCAAGTCTCTTAAGGTCTCCAGACAATTTTCAAGTTTCACTGTTTCAAAGTTAAGCCAAATTAACCAACAACCAAATTTCCAAGTCAGCCTACACAAGTTACAAGTCTCTCCAACATGCTTCCCTGGGCTCCTCAGCCCAGACCCAGAGGAAGCCCACTAGAGTGGCTCCCTTCTCTGTCCTACTCTGGCACATAGCCGAAGCAACTCTGAGGCCTCCAGCCTCTCTGCTCCTATGTTCTCCTCTCCCTGCTGCTCTCTCTCTCCTCTCCACATTTTTTCCTCAGTCCCCTCCCTAATCTCTTGATCCTCTTCTCTCAAGTGAAGGCTTAACTTCCTTTCTCCAAGTCTCCACCCACCAGGACACACAATGGCTGCCATTCTAATGCAGCACCACTAGTATTGGGGTCATTTCACCACATCTCCCCTAACAAGTCTCCATCCCTTCTGCTGCAAATACAGCTCTGGCTGGGCACCAGTTCAGTCCAGCTCCATCCTTATGCCCAAGATTCTTTGTTTAATCTTTTTTCTCTTTGTGTCTTTTTTGTTTCCTTCTGCCCAACCCTGTTCTACAAAGCAGCAGTCAGCTGGGACTTTCAGGGTCCCAAAGGTCACCATGTTTTAGCATCTCCTACCAGACTTCACTCACAGTGCTCTCAAGCATTTTTCACAGAAAATCACCTTCAGTATCATTTTATCCACTATCAATTGGGCCATGACATCCAGGAAACACCTACCAGAGCTGATAAAAGCCTGTGGAGAAAAGGCAGCAAGTTCCCCATCCCAATGTACAGGGCGGGCCCACAAAGCCCAGTGAGTGAACTGGGGGGCAGGGAAGGGAGGGTGGGTGAAGGCATAAATTCCTTGAACTCAGTTTCTCACCTCACCCATAAGACAATTCCCCTAAACAGGGCGGTAATACCTGCAAAAACACCAAATGCTCCCCACCCCTCCAAAGGAAAGGCAGAGCTGGTAGATACCAAGGCAAGTTTGGCCTGCTGGCTGAGCTGATAAAACTACACCCTGGAGCACAGTAGAAGGAGGTGACTTAGAAGCTGCTGCACAGATGGATAAGCCAACAGCTTGGGTGTGCCTGCTCAGTGCACCCCAGGAAGGTCCTGGGTGAGCAGCACCTGCCCCCCCCCCCCACACACACACACACACCACGTAAGCCTGGAACACCACCCCCTACCCCATTTTCCCTCGAAGTTAGTCTGCTAAGGACTTTCTGTTTTGGGGACTTTTCCCTGGGAGTCCTTTTACTCTCTAAATAAACTTTGCTTTTGTTAAGATGTTGTTCTTAATTTTTCTGACACCATAATCAAGAACAATGGAATCCTAGAATCCAGAACCCCAAAACCTAACAAAAAATAGTAATACAAAAAGATAAAACAGGCCCAGCACAGTGGCTCATGCCTGTAAGCTTCACTCAGCCTATGAAGCAGCCGGGGCTAGGGATTGTGGTTTGAGTCCCAACTGGGGCCCATAGCAAGACCTAGTTTCAAATAAATAGCTGGGTGTGATGGCGCACACCTGTAATCCCAGCTACCTGGGAAGCTGAGGCTGGGGATTGCTTGAGTCTATGGTACCCCAGGCAACAAGAGCCTACGGTTCCATGGGCAAAAATAGCAAGACCTAGTCTCAAAAAAAAAAAAAAAAAAAAAAGAGCAAACCATGAAAGGCTTATACCAGGCATTAGGAGTAAAATCAGGGTGAAAAGAAAAAAAAGACTTTTTGCCTTGAACTTGAACACCTATGCCTGCTTCTCCCTAGGAAGCAGGCTACAAGCAGTTAGTTAACATTTTCACTGTTCATCTACTATTGGTATGCAAAAACCAGCTACCAGCTTCTCTCAGCTCTCTTCCCCCTCTCTTAGAACTAAAAAAAAAAACTTAGAAACACAGTTTAAACTTTAGACTAGTTTGCCTCAATTTACCCTCTTCTAAACTTCCACGGGTTCTTTCCACAAGCCCCAGCCTTCTCACCAAAACCCCAAGTCAAAGCAAGACTCTCAGAGTGCAGACTAATTTATTTCTAGCAAAGTGATTTCCTAATTACTACAAAAGTAACATGTAAGTAAAACTCCGATTACTTCAACATTGTCCAAAACCTTTCTCAATATTGTCCAAAGTCCTTTCCCAGATTGCCTAAAAATCCTCAGTCTCTCAGTCTTGATCATCTCCCCAACATCAGTCAGTCAGAATTCATCTCCGTGTGTCCAACAACATCTTCCTTTAGCTTGCTCCAACTCTTCCATGCCGTCTTCTCCTTGTCATCCTCCTCCAGGTAGTAGTAGAAACTCCATAGTACCAGAACCAGCAAAGTTTACTTTCTTCTCAGGCCTAACTTTTGCACAGCCTCTTCCAGACACAAGTCAAACTCAGCAAAACAAACTCCAACACAGAGTTCAAATCTGCAAACTCCTTAACTTCCTTTAACACAAATGCTCCTAGCCTGGGTCTGCCAAAGACTGCAGGCCACATGGCCAAGCACGCATGGCTCACATCTTCATCCCACAAAATGGCATAAAACCAAACCTGAATCAAAATCAGAATTCCAATCGAATTCCCTTTCTTTGTTTTAAACCTCTTTATATATCTTTATTTCCCACCAAGAGAACTCCTGAGGTAGGAAGCCCTGTCAGGCCTGTATGTTAATTCAAATCCTACCCAGCTCTTAGTAACATTAACAATTCTAAAGCAAGAGACAATGGCACCCAGGGGGGTAGGCACCCCCTATCAGGAGGGTGTGTACAGCAGTCCACATTATTAAGTACTTCTAACAGCTTTTCACTTGCTACTTGTATTTTAAGTACAAGTAGCATGAGGCTTATCAAGTTTAAGTTAAGTAACATGCTCAATTGCACCTCACTATACAGCCTTAATTCTACAGGGCACCAGATGAAGGACCCGCATTCCAAAAAGGCAATCCCATAAGTCTGTTCCAAAGACTGTAACAGGCTTACAAGGAGGCAGTGATAAGATCTAAGACTTAAAGAAGAGGCCATGAACCTCGAAGTAGAAATGGGGCAGGGAGGGACTGAACTCGGGAATGCAGAAAAGTCCGTGGGGCGACCCACTGCTGTCTTCCCATGGGAGAGCGCTTCCGCGGGCCTTTCTCCAGGCCCCTGGTTCTGCAGCACCAGTCAAGCGGGAACCTACACCAAGGGGCACCGCACCAATGGGAGTAGACGCCGCCAACGCTGCCCCGAGACCCGCGCTCCTAGACACAAGAAGCCCCCAGGGACTGCGAAAATCTACCAACGCGATGGCTGGACTCCACTCTGAAAAGCCCTGTTCCTTCCCAGTTGCCCCTCATGAGATGAGGGAACAGTCAGGAGGCCCTGGAAGGCGCATGCGCAGGCGACACTTTAAGAGTCTGAAAATGTGAAAGGGAGCCCAGACACCAGATCCCAGTATGGTCAGGTCCCCCTCAGCAAGCAGCCTGGCCTTCAGCTGCCTCACAGCTAGCACGGGCGCCATCTTTTGTTTTTTTGGGTTTGTTTGTTTGTTTGTTTGTTTGTTTGTTTGTTTGTTTGTTTTTGATACTAGGTCTCGCTATTTTTGCCCATGGAACCGCAGGCTCTCGTTGCCCGGGGTACCACAGACTCCCCAGCCTCAGCTTCCCAAGCAGCTGGGATTACAGGCGCGCACCACCATGCCCAGCTATATTTTTGGAACTAGGTCTCCTAGGGGACCCAGGCGGGACTCGAACTGCAATCCCTAGTCCCAGCCACTTCATAGGCTGAAGTTTACAGGCACGAGCCACTATGCCCGGCCTGCACGGGCGCCATCTTTCCCCATGCCACCACACACCCTGAAAATACCTAGGGAGTGGTGCACTTTCCCTGAATCATACTCCCAGAGACGGGCAGGTCCAGAGAGAGCCCGCAGCCAATCGTTGTCCCACAGCCTGGGATCATCCCCCTGCAGCCAATGCACACCCTCCAGGTCCCACCCGGGCTAAAGAGTGCTTTCCCGTTAAGCCCGGCTGCCCCACCCCCCATCACCCCCATCTCCCATCCGATACTCTCCCTGCAGATAGTGAGCCACCCTAAGGGATTGAGCAGAGCAAGCTGGAGGCAGGACCAAGCTGGTCACAATCACCTCCCTCCAGGTTGTGTCCACAGAACAACCTACTTTTCCCCCAAGTGATAACACTTCTTAAAGGGAACGACATAATTGTTGGGCCTCTCTTCCCTCTTGAATAACAAACCTCCCTCTTCTTCCCTTTGCAGTGAACTCTGGGAAGCATTCCTTGATCCTTTCCTCTTTCTGTGCTCCTGGGACTTTCTTTTTGGCCCCTATGGAACTACCAGCATGCTTTCCTAACATGGTACTCTTCATTCACTTCTTCACCTGTCTGTGATTCACCCTTGAGTCCTCAGCACAGTGACCATAGGAGGTGCTGTTAATTCTATTTAGCTTTAATGAAACCTTAAGCAGAATCCTGGTGTATTTATCCAATAAAGGCAATGGTGTTCTGCTACAAGTGGAGATGTGGGGTACAGAGCCTGAGGCACCTATTTATATTGACTTAAACTATATTAAGCTTTTTAATATATGGAATATGATTTACCCTGGACACAAAAAATAAATCAGAGCCTTTGGTAGCCCTATTAAAATCTCATCTACTTGACTTACAGTTCAATTGCACGTGTATTTTATTTTCCAATCTAAAGATCCAGATATACCAGGAGACTCCAGGCTCGGCTGGTGCACGGGTGTTGCACGGGCACTGGCACCTGCGCCTCCCCATAGCTGCCGCATCCCGCATGCACTGGCTCCACTCACCTTCTCGAGGTCAGATGGGGTGGGGCTGGGGTCAGCCCAGGGAGAGGCCCCACCGCACATCTGAGACCTGTGAAGAAGCAGGGCACGTTGTGCGGGGGGGGGGGGGGGGGCACGTCTGCCACAGTCTCCTCTGGGTTTGCCTTCAACATGAGAGCCTTAATCAGGAGTAATATCTTAAGACAATTATTCATCCACAGAAACCAAACGAGTGAGATACTGGTGGAAAGTCCCTTAAAATGTGCCACCCGGGCAGGATCAAGGGGAACAAGGCGAGCTCCACACGCACTGAACTGGGAGAACCAACAAAATATTATGCCTAGAATGCCACAGAGGAGCTGTGAACAAAAACCGGGCACAGAGAAACTGTCAATAAGGGCACTGCACACCCTCTTTGTTTAGAGAGAAGATACTGCCGAAAGCCGGGCATGGTGGCTTGAGCCTGTAAGCTTCAGCCTATGAAGCAGCTGGGGTTAGGGAATGCAGTCTGAGTCCTGCTCCGGACAACACAGCAAGACCTAGTCCCAAATAGCTGGGCGTGGTGGCGCACATCTGTAATCCCAGCTACCTGGGAAGCTGAGGCAGGGGGTTGCTTGAGTCTGTGGTACCATGGGCAATGGTGGCCTGCGGTTCCACAGGCAAAAATAGCGAGACCTAGTCTCAAAAAAAAAAAAAGAGGCTTGCCAAATGGCAGTGGCCCCACAGCAAAGCCCCAAGGGAGGAGAACTACCATCAGCTGATGGCTGTCCCTTCGAGGATCTGCTCTTCCAAAACATACAGCGGAGTCATGCCCCCAAAGCCAAAGACCTGAAGCATGACTGAAGGAGCAACAAAACGTGGCACAAACTGTGAAGATGAGACCCACCAAGAAACAAGAAACAATCATACAAGCCAAAGGTGCTCCAAAAGCAGTATAGGAATGATATACAACACGTTCTACCAAGTCTCGGGAAATTGCACCCTCACCAAGGATGAGGAAATCAATCAAGAAAAAAAAAAAAAAAGACTAAAGGGCTAAACATGGACAAACAACAAAAAGAAAGGAGGCAAAGTGACCAGGGGAGACGTGGTATGTGTGTGTGTGTGGGGGGGGTATTTCCATGGGGATCAGCAGTTATACAATCATATATTGTAAAATATGCAAAAATTAAAAAAATTAAAAATAAAAAAAAAAAAGATCCAGATATATTTGCCTGTTCATACTATTATCGGGTGGGAAGGAGGCAAGGTTTCCACTAAAATCCTTTATCAGCTTCCTAAACCAGAGAAAAATCTTTACTGATGCCAAAAGGGCAAAAACCTTTATTAACCCTTAAACTTTCACACAAAAGTTACATTTATTACTTAAGAGACCTGATGCTTGCTTGCCCCAGGGTCATTTTTGTCCCAAACCTAGAAAGCAAAAAAAAACACTATTTCTTAGTTCTACCCCTTGCTTGTCCCCCAGGGTCCCAAATGAAATAGATCCCCATTTCTGCCCCTCAAGAAGCTGAATGGGTTTACTTCCATCTTAGTCAGTCTGAAACCACCAGGTTACATCCTTGTCCTTTGATTCTCTGTCACTCCAGTTAGCATCTGATGAATTTCACCAACACAAGGTTCAGTTTGGGTTGCTCAGCACTTCATCAGGATCACCTCTACTCCACCTTCACACAGCTCTCAACCTTTAGGGGACCCAAATGCTGGTGGAGCCCCCAAAAGATTCAACTCCTGGGTCCTCCTCCTCCTGAAGCCCAAACCTCTGTGCCCAATGTCAATCTCCAGGATCTCCCTCCCAATTCAGCTCTCCTTCCCAAAAGGCTTATCTCCAGTCTGCCCCTTTTTGCCTTTTATCCTTTTCCTTGCTCCCTCTCCCCTCATAAAACCAGAGGCCCCAATTCACAGTCACTTTCTCCCCTGGTGGTCCATCTCCCCTTCCTCACCTGGGCCTTAGAACCATTGCCCCAGGGCCCTAGATAAGCATATTCACCTAGTCTGCTTAGACATACAACATCAAAGTGTTCACCAGCCCAGGCTGCTTTGGCCTTATTGTCAGGCTTCCATTTGCCTCCAAAAATGGTTGAATCCCTTCCTCTTCCAAGCCCTTTTTATATCCCTTTTTCTTGTTTTTTCCATGCTTCTGGGAACAGAGCCTTGTCAATCATCTCACATCACAAAAGTTTGTTTTCCTTTCTCCTCCCCTTCTATACTCCTGAAAGAAAATTATGAATTCTAATTTTGAATTACAATTCTAAAGCAACAGGGAAGTAACTCTTTTTTCCTAGCTCTTATCAATACATCAGCTATGTAAAAGGGCAAGTACCCTTCAACAGATGGTGGGGGACTGGTGTCCCATGGGACTAACTTGTTTGCCACAGCTTATCTCTGTAAAATAAGTGAATGAGCTGTCTAAAATAGATGATCAAATGATAGTTTCTCTAACTTCAAAGGCCTTGTTCTTTCTACTTCTTCACATAGCCTTATGTATGTTTCCATTTGAAATAACCATTTCCATTCCCTCCAAAAGAGAATGGTCTTGTATCAGGATAGCCCTTGGAAATAGAGGGCATACTCAAATTAAGACAGTTTGAGGAAAGTTTAATGGGGAAATCACAAGGTAAAGTACCTTGAATAATGTAGTATTATAAGGGTTATTAGAAGGGTGGTAGCCATTTTAGACCTTAGTGAACTAAGTAAGGGTAGCAAGGTTCCCAATGCAGCAGAGAAGTAGAATGCTACTTCTCTTGCTTTAGTATTGTAAATCTTAAGTAGGGCCTGGCAATGTTATGCAAATTTAACCTCCTTACTTTACTATTTCAGGGTCCAGGTGAACAAAACCAAGATTGACTACTCTAGATGTGGCTGATGATCTCTTCATCAGGATTCAGTTTCTTTATCAAGATTCATAGTTTTCTTTTAAGTGGATGGAAGAGGGTTGGAAGAGAAAAGTATGTTTTTTTGTGGTGGGCATGGCCTTTTGTGGTATGCTGGAATGATGGAGCTCTGCTCTCAGAGGGGTGGGAGAGTTATCAAAAGGAATAAAAGGAACATGTTGAAGTTATGACCCCAATCTGGGCAGTGTTCTTTGTTGGAAAAATTTAGACATTGCAATTACCTGTGTCTGAAAAAAGACCTAGTCTCAAAAAAATAATAATAATAACATTTTTGTCTATTAGATCTCACAGTCTAGTATTCCATTGTAGACACTCACAATGCCCTACATTACCCACAACTCCAGTGATATAGTGGTCCTCCTCCATATCACACAGATAACCTTAAGATGAACATCCTCAATGATATCACTAATATGTGGAATACAGAGAATGCAAAGTAAAGGTCAGATAAAGACAAACTTAACAACTAACCCTTTAAAACTGACTACAGAATTGAATCATCCAGAGGAGGGAGAAGATGGAAGAGAGATAATGTTATTGATGTGACATAGCGTGACCTAACAATCTCCGATAGGCCTAAGCCTCACTTCTACACCAAAGGTAGTTTTAAGCCCAAGAATCTCCTGGCTCCACAAAACCAGGCATGAGCTTGCCTCCGACCAATCAGAAGGTGACAAGCTCACTTGACTGGTTGTCTGATAGAGACCATCCAAAAGGAAAACAACCTGTCTGTGCCAGACCACTAAAATGGCCTTTTGAGCTTACTAGACCGATCCCCGGACAGAGGTCAACCAATTGGAGGATGACCTGGTACCAGAACACCATAGCAGCCACCAGGACCTAAAAACTGTATTAAAAAACTCCACTGGGGGGGCCAGAGGGGGTCCATCCTCCATGTTCTGGTGGGACCACTTAGGCAGTAGACTAGACCGAGGTTGGACCCTAGCTTAAGCTAGTTTAATACAGCCTTTCTTGTTCTTGTATCGTGTGTGAGTACATTAGGGGGCTGTGGCCCTCGGGACTTGTATTGATGCATTAAAATAGCTATTGTTGGCTTTGGTGGGTGGAGACTTGGAGAAGGGAAGTTAAGCCTTCTCTCAAGAAAAGAGGATTAAAGGATCAGGGAGGGGACAGAGAAAAGGGACAACCAAAGAGACAGAGGAGAACAGAAGAGAGTAGAGAGAGAGAAGAGAAGAGAACAGAGAAGAGAATAGAGAGGGAAGATACAGGAGGAGCAGCAGATAGGCTGGAAGCCTCAGAGCTGCTGCTGCCATGAGGAACAGCACGGGGGAAGGAAGCCAAGCTGTGGGTTTCCATCCCCAGCCTGGGCCAGTGAGGAGTCCAGGGAAGCATGTTGGAGAAACTTGTGAGTTGTTTGAGCTGTCTTGCAAACATGGTACTTGAAAACTTGGTTTAATTTTGAAACTGCAAAGCTTGGAAGTCTTTTGGAGAACTGAGGAGAGTTTGCTGTGTTGCCATTTCCAACGTGAGATGTCTGAAGTGCTTGCTGTGTTGCTGTATCAAGTGAGTTTTGCTGATGCCGGGCCACTTTGGAGTTGGAGCTGAAAGAATTCCAGAACAGAGCCTTTTGGAGAAGAATTGACAACACCATCCTGGTCTTCCTCATTGGATTTGAATCTCCTGCTTTCGGAGAAGGATTGATGACGCCATCTTGGCTTCTTCTGGCTTGGAGTGAGTGGAGCTGTGTCTTTGAAGAAGGAGTGGCAGCAGCATCTTAACTCCTTTATCCGGCTTAAGGTGGGCAGTCACCATTTTGTGGCCACACATGGTTGTTGCAGCCATGTGCACTTTGCACTAGAGACTAGACTATGTGGTAAGATTACCAAAGGGGTTGTTCCCTTGTACCCCTCAGTGACTCTAGTCTCATTTGTCTTTTATAAGTAAATTCTTTCTGCCTCCCTCTTAAGGTTTAAGTGGTCTTGCTATTGCATGCTTAGCCTGGGAAGAACCTGGTGTGTGGCTGGCTTTAAAGGGTCAGCTGTTCCCCTTTGCAAGTTTGGTTATTTGTTTTGCCTGTTTTGTCACCTGTTTTGTCATCAGGTGGAGGGTGTTTTATTCCAAAACCCATAATGCAGATTTTAACATTATCAGGCAAGGGGACCAGACTTTACTAAAAACCCTTCTTTTCCAACTCTTCTAAACTAGAGAAAAATCTTTACCTTTTAATCAGATGTAAAGTGGGCAAAAGCTTTTATTAACTCTTAAGCTTCTATACACAAGTTACCTTTGTCATTTAAGATAACTGTTGCTTGCCCCAGGGCCCTTTCCATCCCAAACTAAAGAAAAGAAACTTTTATTCCTAGACCTGTCTCCCTCCCTTTTCAGGATTCTCGCTCCACCCAAGCCTTGTTATGTAATCCCAAAGTCAGACCAAACTCTTAAAGTCAGACCAAATTCTTAAAGTTAAACTATTTATTACTAAGTAAGCAAGTAAGTGTTAAGTTGTGGACAATGCTCAGCACAAACACCCCAGACACAGGAAGATAAAAGAGAATGCTTATTAGAAAAGCTCAGCTGAGGGTGGACCAAGGCAAGAGAGACTCAGCACCTTCCCCCCCCTCCCCACCCTCGCTCATTTGCTGGTCTTTTTATATCACTTTGCAAAGTTCAGATTAAACATCTGCATTTTTATTCCAAAACAAGGTAATATATGGCAGACATGTTTAGAGACATACATTAAATTTACGAACACATGTGATGTGTTATCTACCAGGCAGGAGCTGCCTATCCATTTGTTTTCCTTTCCCAGGGCAGTGGTGTTCCCTGGGAGGAGGGAGCTGCCTGTGCCATTAGGGGAGGAGACACTGTTTACTTTCACATTGCATAATGTGAGACCCATTCTAAACTTTCTGCTACCCATCAGTAAGTGTTTACCTAATCAAATGTACTATGAAATAAGTATGTAAAACTCCAGTTACCCCATTACATGTGCCACAAAATAAACAGGAAAAATCCAGTCACCCCACCACATGTCCAAAACTGTCCTTTACTCCCTGGTCACCTTACCACATGCCCAATCAATCTGAGCTCACCAGTACATGATCCAAAAACGGGACATGCCTTTTTTCCTCCTTTGGCATCTATTTCCACTTCCTGCAAACACATAGTCCAAAATGTGGTGTTCTTTTCTTTTGGCATCTATTTCAATTTTAGACAGTAGAAAAACTCCAAAATACAGGAACCAATATCTTGTCCATTTTCTCAAGCCGAGCTCATGGCCTCTCCAAAGACATCTGAATCAGACTAGATAAAACAAGATCCAACACAAAGTTCAAATTGCCAAACTCTTTAGACTCCTTTTAGCACACACCTGCAGCCCAGTGCTGCTTCCCTAAGGCCAGCCCCATGGCTGCCTTCGTAAATCACAAGTCTCTCACCAGCCTGGGCTGATACTCACAGGGCGCAGTCTGACTCTTTCTGCCTCAGCTGTTGTCCCACAGTCAGGCCTCCATCTTCCCCAAATGGATGGATCCCACCTTTCTTCATACAGGTATATTTATCCCTTCTCTTTGTATCTCCTTTTTCAGAGGGAGTCCCTGTCAATCACCTCACCCCCCACAAAAGCTTTGTTTTTTCTCTTCTCTTCCCCTTTTATCCTTCTGAAAGAAAACTATGAATTTTAATGAAGGGCCAGCAGCCACACCTTGGAATAGTCAACTTAAGCTTTGTTCACCTGGGCCCTGAAACAATCAAGTCAGAAAGTCAAATCCCTACAATATTGCCAAATCCTTTTTGAAATTTACAATTCCAAAGCAAAAGGGAAGTAACTTCTACTTTCCAGCTGCATTTTCTTTCCACTGTTCTCAATACATAACACATTAGCTATGTTAATGACATATGCCACTCCAACAATAAGAACAAAGGGAGGAGGAAGTGCAATGGAACAAGCCATGAATGAGTACAGTACAGTGGTGAGTACAGTACAGTGGTGATACCTGGTGGAGAAGATCCTAAAGTATCTCAATCCTAAATACCTCAATTTGATTAAAAAATATTTTTTTTTGGGGGGGGGAGACTAGGTCTCACTATTTTTACCCATGGAACCACAGGCTCACATTGCCCATGGTACCACGGACTCAAGTAAGTCCCAACATCAGCTTCCCAATTAGCTGGGATTATAGGCACACACCACCATGCCCAGCTATTTTTGGAAGGGGGTCTAGGTCTTTTGTCAGGTTGCTTTCCAGAAGTGATAGAACCAGTCATGCAATAATGCAAGAGTCCATAGTTCTACATGCATGCCAATACTTATAATGATCTAGATATTGATTTTTGCTGGTTTGTTAGGTGTAAGTTGATATCTCATTAATTTACATTCTATTTCTAATGGTTTTAACCAAATTTTTACATATATTAACTTTTTTTTCCTCTTCCATAAATTGCTGTTGATAGTTCTTGTACCTTTTTTAAAAACAGGGTTACTGCTTTTTTTCCTGTTTATTTACAGAATTTCCATCTATGTTCAGGATGTTTTAGGTAAAGTAAATATCTTCTCCATTGTGTCATCTGCCTGTTAACTTTACCCATGGTGCCAGTTGAGGGATATAAGCCTTTCTTTTGTAATCAAACATCTCAGTTTTTGCTTTACAATTTGTACTTTTGAAAGCATGGAGATATGTGTTATGATTGCTATCTGCCTAATGTCTGAGCTTACTGACAAAGTCTCCATAGTCATTCCATCCACACTTCTTTGTTAGACTCCAAAGAAATTACACAGATTAAATTTCATTCTTCAGAGAACCATATCTTGCTAATGAGGCACCTCTGTGAAGGGGAGGTACCATTTTCCTATCCTTTTTACATGCAGTCTCCTTAGATTACAGGTCCCAGTGAACTGGACTTCCTGAGTGGGAATCTAGCGTGGAGCTGAGGAACAAGGTGAAGCTACATAACATGGAAGGCAGGTAGGTTCTGACAGTTCTTGCTTTTCCATATTCCACTTGCATCCAAGGACTTGGAGGGAAGACTTGGCAGGAGAAACTTGGAGGAAAGACGATAGAGACGCTTGGGAATGACAAGTGGATAAGAAACATGCAAAGACACTGTTCCTAGACTTTGGTAAAGATAATGACAGTCATTATCTTTATTTGTATTTTGTTTTGCATTTACTTTTTCTCCCTTAATTCCAGGTCTCTAGGAACCTTTGATGCTGTTTCCTACCAGAAGATACTTGTGGCAAGTGTTTGTACCTTCAATGTGGTCCCACTTCAGACCAACTCTGGGGGATGGGTAATTTGAGGCATTTTGTTGAGAAACTGAAATTGGGTAACTAAACCAACAAAACAGAGTACTTAACTAAGCTTACAAACAGGAGCAGTTGGCCCTTTAAGCCCAGCCATTCATCAGGTTCAACCCAGCCTGCATGAGCAGTAACAAAAATCACACTATCTTAAAAAGGGACAAGAACAGATTCAATTATTAAAAGACAAAATAAATAAAAGTCACTGATGGTGCAAAGGACCCCTTTGGTTATCTTACCAACCAGTTCATTCTTTAGTACAAAAAACTGCACATGGGTCCTTCAGTCATGTGTATCCACAAAATGACAGCTGTCCTACCTTCAAGCCAGGTGAAGGAACCAAGATGGAGTCATTGATCCTCCTCCAAAGGCACAGCTATTCATTTCATGCCAAATGAAACCAAGATGGTGTCAGCGCTCCTCCTTCAAAAGCAGGAGAGTCAAATCCAATGGAAAAACCAAAATGGCATCACCAATCCTTCTCCAGAAGACACAGCTCCAGCGTTCTTTCAGCTACAATTCTAAAATGGCCCAAAGCCAGAAGACTCACTCAATACAACAGCAGCAACCACTTCAGACATCTCATGATGAAAACAACAGCACTCCAACTTCTCCTCAGGTCTACAGACAATTTCCCAAGCTTCATAGTTTCAAAGTTAAGCCAAGTTTTCAAGTACCAAATTTCCAAGTTTCCTTTCACAGTTCACAAATTTCTCCAGCATGCTTCCTGGGATCCTCACCAGCCTAGGCTGGGGATGGAAGTTCACAACATGGCAGCTCTGAGGCCTCCAGCCTCCCTGCTGCTCCTCTGCTCTTTCCCTCCTTTTCTTTCTCTGTTCTGTTCCCAGCTCTGCAGTCACATTCCTTAAATTCCCTCTCTGTTCTTGTGAACTCTGGCTTCCCTTCTTCAAGTCTCTGCACATGCGGGCACAATGGTTGCTATTCTAATGCATCATGTTGGGGCTGCAGCCCTCCAATTTCACCACAGAACCCCTATCAAAACTTTTTTTTTTTTGAGACTAGATCTCGTATTTTTGCCCATGGAACCACAGGCTCATGTTGCCCGGGGTACCACAGACTAAAGCAATCCCCAGCCTCAGCTTCCCAGGTAGGTGGGATTACAGGCGTGTGCCACCATGCCCAGTTATTTTTTTTTTGGATCTAGGTCTCACTATGTTGCCCCAAGCAGGACTCAAACCACAATCCCCAGTCCCAGTCACGCTCCATAGGCGGGTGCTTACAGGCATGCGCCACCGTGCCCAGCCCTATCAAAACTTTTATTAAGAATGTCCTTTTTCTCCTGCTCTCTATGCAAGTTAATTCTATTACACTGCTACACTAAGAATATGCTTCTTTTATATTTGTGTGACAGACAGCACACAAAAATTCAGTTTACAGTAGTTGCATACCCAGTCATTTTAGAGCCTTACCCCCTCAAAGTTGTCAGACTATGAAAAATCTTCAACTATTTGAAGTCAGGCATCCCATAACCCAATCACTCCTCCCTCACTTTTGGTGTTACTGGATGAGGGGAACACTCCTTTTAATTTTATTTAATGAGGGTTCTTCTGTCCATGCACAGTTACCCAGAGATCAAACTGAAATCAGGCAAGAAAACAAGCAAATCAGGGTGCTTGACTAAACTTACAAATGGGAGCAGCTGGTCCTTTAAAGCCAGCCACATACCAGGTTTTATGTTCCTCCCAGTCCATGGAAGACCACATAAACCTTAAAAGGAGGCAAGACCGGATTTGTTTATTAAAAGGACAAAACAGAAGTCATCAAAGATACAAGGAACCCCTTTGGTAATCTTACCAACGAATTCAGTCTCTAGTCCAAAAACTGCACATGCCTGCAGCAGCCATGCATGTCCACAAAATGGTGGCTGCCCCCAACTTCTTCAAAAGACACAGCTCTACTCACCAACTACAGAAATCAAAAGAAAGAGATTCAAATCCAACGAAGAAAACCAGGATGGTGTCCACAATTCGCCAACGGCACAGCTCTGACATTCTTTCAGCTTCAATTCTTTTTTTTTTTTTTTTTTTTGAGAGTAGGTCTTGCTATTTTTGCCCATGGAACCTCAGGTTCATGTTGCCCATGGTACCATGGATTCAAGCTATCCCCAGTCTCAGCTTCCCAGGTAGTTGGCACACACCACCACACTCAGCTATTTTTTTGGGGACTAGGTCTCACTATGTTGCCCCAGGCAGGACTCTAACTGCAATCCCCCACCTCCAGTCGTGACTCGATAGGCTGTTGCTTACAGGCACATGTCACTGTGCCCAGCAATCAGATTCAATTCTGAAGTGGCCTGAAACCAGCAAGACTCACTTGATACAACAACAATTGTTGGGATGCTGTGGTGAAATTGGGGTGCCATGGCCCCCAGTATCTGCATTAGAATGGCAGCCATTGTGTGTCCTGTTGGGTGGACACTTGGAGAAGGGAAGTTAACCTTCTATTGAAAGAAGAGGATTAAGACATTAGGGAGGGAACTGGGGAAAACTTATGGCCAGAAAGGCAGGAAGTTCAGAGAGCAGAGGAGCAGGGAAGCTAGAATGCCTCACTCAGGGTTCCCTCAGTTATGTGCAGCAGCAGGGTCCTTCCCAGCTTGGCCCAGGGAAGCATGTTGAAGAAACTTTTAACTTGTATAGGCTGACTTGGAAATTTAGTACTTGAAAACTTGGTTTAACTTTGAAACTGTGAAGCTTGGAAGCATTCTGGAGAACTGAAGAGAATTTGCTGTTTTGCTGTTTTAAACATGAGACTTCTGAAGTATTTGCTGTGCTACTATATCAAATGAGTCTTGCTGAATCCAGGTCACTTTAGAGTTGGAGTTTAAAGAATGCCAGAGCTGTGCCTTTTGGAGAACTGACAACGCCATCCTGGTTTTCCTTGTTTTTGAATTTCCTGCTTTTGAAGAAGGATTGACAATGCTATCTTGCAAAGGTACCATCTTGACTTCTTTTAGCTTGAAGTGAGTGGAATTGTGTCTTTGAAGAAGGAGTAGTGGTGCCATCTTGGCTCCTTCATCTGGCTTAAGGTGGGGTAGCTGCCATTTTGTGGATGCACATGGCTGAGCAGCCATGTGCAGTTTTGGACTAGAGCCTGAACTAGTGGGTAAGATTACTAAAGGGGTTCCCTTGTACTCTCAATGACTTTTGCTTGCTTTGCCCTTTCAGTAAGTAAATCTGTTTTTATCTCCTTTTGGGGTTTGTGTGGTCTTGCTACTGCATGCGCAGACTGGGAAGAACCTGGTGTATGGCTGACTTTAAAAGGCCAGCTACTCCTTTTTGTAAGTATGGTTAAGCATCCCATTTTGCCTGTTTTCCAACCTGATTTGTTTCAGACTGAACTACACTAGGACTGAGGTAAAACCCATGTAGCTTCCCAAGGAGCAGAAGTGGGTACATTTCTGTTTGGGACACTTGTGAGGGTGTGGACTATTAGACTCTTTTAGTTTTTCTTCTATTTGTGAATAACCTCCTGTGCTTACCCTCATCATGAAAATTTGATCTCTGGGCAACTGCTTGCATGCCAGAGGAAGAACCCTAATTGACTAAAATTAAAAGGAGTGATTCCCTCACCTGATAACAGTGGGAGGGGGGCAAGGTTTTGCTAAAATCCTTTTACCAACTTCCTAAACCAGAGAAAAACCTTCATCTTTTGAGCTGATGCAGAAAAAAGAGTAAAAGACTTGAGTAACTCTTAAGCTTCCAACACAGGTTACATTTATCAGAGATCTGCTTCTTGCTTGCCCCAGGACCCTTATTGTCCCAAACTAGAGGGAAAAAACCAAAACTTTATTTCTTAGACCTGTTCTTTGCTTGCCCTCTCCCCCCAGGTTCTTTTCCACCTACAGTCTTTCTATGCAATCCCAAAACCAGACCAAACTCTTAAAGTAATCAAACTATTTATTACTAAGTAAGCAAGTAAATTCTAATAACCTCATTACATGTACTACAAAGTAGGCATGTAAAACCCTGTTTACCCAATTACATGAACTATAAAATAAACATGAAAAACCCAGCAGGCCTGCCATATGTTCAAAACTGTCCTTTAGTATCTGGTCATCTCACCACATGTCTAAAACTGTCCTATATTTCCTGGTTACCTCACCACATGTCCAATCAATCTGAGTTCATAAGCACATGAACCAAAAGCAGAGCATTCCATTTTCCTCTTTTGGTGTCTGTTTCAGTTTCCTCCAAACATGTGATCCAAGACATGGTGTTCATCTTCTGTCTTGGCATCCATCTCAGTTGTAGGCAGTAGAAAAACTCCAAGGTAGAACAGGAATCAATATCAAGTTTATCTTCCCAAGTTTTGCTCAGGCCTCTCAAAGATATTTGACTCAAACTAAACAAAACAAGCTCCAACATAAAGTTTGTTTATCTATCTATCTATCTATCTATCTATCTATCTGTCTGTCTGTCTGTCTGTCTGTCTGTCTGTCTGTCTGTCTGTCTGTGTGTATGTATGTATGTATGTATGTATGTATGTATGTATGTATGTATGTATGTATGTATGTATTTTGAGACTAGGTCTTGATATTTTTCCAGGCTCACATTGGAGGAACCGCAGGAACTGTAGGCTCACGTTGCCCATGGTACCACGGACTCAAGCAATCCTCAGCCTCAGCTTCCCAGGTAGCTAGGATTACAGGTGCATGCCACCACACCCAGCTATTTTTTGGGGATTAGGTCTTGCTGTGTTGTCCCGAGCGGGACTCAAACTGCAATGCAGCCATGACTCCATAAACTGTCACAGGCATGTACCACTGTGCCCAGCTCCCAAAACAAAGTATAAATCTCCAAGTTTTTCAGACTCCTTTAGCACACACCATCAGTTTATCCATGTTGAGGCTCATGTGTTCAACTGCTCCAGATCCTTACCTGTTTGGAGCAAAGGTCACCACCTTTCTGCTTTCCTATTCTGCTGCAGTCCAACACTGCTCCCCAATGCTGGCTCCATAGTCGCCCCCAGAATGACAAGTCTCTCAACAGCCCAAGCCAGTATTCACAGGCCAAATATCAACTCTTTCTCTCTGCTTCAGCCGTCACCCCAGCAGCAACAGCTCGGCTTCCACATTCCTCCCAAAAATGACCAATTCCTAGTTTCTCACACAGGTATCTTTTATCTCTTTTCTTTGTTCCTCCCTCCCTTTCAACAGTGAAGTCCTGTCAATCTTCCCACACTAATATGTGTACTGTGGTGAAATTGTGGGCCATGGCCCCCAGCATGGTAATGCTGTATTGGGATGACAGCCATTGTGCCCAAGGTGGGCAGAGACTTGGAGAAGGGAAGCCAAGCCTTCTTGAGGAGAGAAACAGAGAGGGGGGGATTTAAAGAGTGAGAAAGCAGAGGAGCAGCAGGGAGGCTAGAGGCCTCAGAACTGCCACTTCCATGTGCGGCAGCAGGGCAGGAAAGGAAGCCTTGCTGTGGGCTTCCATCCCCAGCCTGGGCCGGTGAGCGAGCCTGGGGAAGCATGTTAAAGAAACTTGTGACTTGTGTAAGCTGACTTAGAAATGTGGTACTTGGTCGGGCACTGTGCCTATAAGCTTCAGTCTATGAAGTGACCGGAGCTAGGGATCGTGGTTCAAGTCCCACCTGGGGCCCGTAGTGAGACCTAGTTTCAAAAAAATAGCTGGGCATGGTGGCACACACCTGTAATCCCACCTGGGAAGCTGAGTCTGGGGATTGCTTGAGTCTGTGGTACCCTGGGCAACGTGAGCCTGTGGTTCCACGGGCAAAAAGCAGGGAGACCTAGTCTCAAAAAGAAAAGAAAAGAAAAGAAAAGAAAAGAAAAGAAAAGAAAAGAAAAGAAAAGAAAAGAAAAGAAAAGAAAAGAAAAGAAAAGAAAAGAAAAGAAAAGAAAAGAAAAGAAAAGAAAAGAAAAGAAAAGAAAAGAAAAGAAAAGAAAAGAAAAGAAAAGAAAAGAAAAGAAAAGAAAAGAAAGAAATGTGGTACTTGAAAATTTGCTTTAACTTTGAAATTGAATAGCTTGGAAATTGTCTGGAGACATGAAGAGAACTTGGAGAGTTGTTTTTATGGTGAGACATCTGAAGTGGTTGCTGCTGTTATATTGAGTAAGTCTTGCTGGTTTCAGGCCTCTTTAGAGCTGAAGCTGAAAGAATGCTGGAGCTATGCCTTTGGAGGAGAAGCCTCCAAAGGAGATGGAGGAGATGACACCATCTTGATTTCTTTATCTGGCTTGAAGGTGGGAAAGTCATCATTTTGTGGACACATGTGTCCAAGAA
Organism: Uropsilus gracilis; assembly: GCA_004024945.1. Lineage (NCBI taxonomy): Eukaryota > Metazoa > Chordata > Mammalia > Eulipotyphla > Talpidae > Uropsilus > Uropsilus gracilis. Next base: position 18,031 of record PVHY01013461.1, on the reverse strand, counting down.
CCCATGTGCAGTTTTTGGACTAGAGACTGAACTGGTTGGGTCCATTGTATGATTAGTGAGTTTTGTCTATTTTGTCTTCTTAATGAATAAATCTTGGTTTTGCCTCCTCTTTTTTTTTTCTTTTTTTTTTTTTTTTTTTTTTTTTTTTTTTTTTTTTTTTTTTTTTTTTTTTTTTTTTTTTTTTTTTTTTTTTTTTTTTTTTTTTTTTTTTTTTTTTTTTTTTTTTTTTTTTTTTTTTTTTTTTTTTTTTTTTTTTTTTTTTTTTTTTTTTTTTTTTTTTGAGATTAGGTCTCACTATGTTGCCTGGGGTAGCCCCAATCCTGTGGACTCAAGTGATTCTCAGTCTCAGCCTCCCAGGTAGCTGGGATTACAGGCATCTGCCACTGCAACCAGCTGCTTTTTCCAAGACCAGGTCTCACTATGTTGCCTATGGTAGTCCCAAACCCATGAATTCAAGCGATCCCTGGCCTCTTGCCTCCCAGCACTTGGATTTTTGCCTCCTCTTAAGGTTAGCATGGTCTTGCTACTGCTTGGGAAGACTGGGATGAACCTGAGGAGTGGCTAAATTTAAATGGTCAACTGCTCCTGTTTGTAAGTTTAGTTAAGTACCCTGTTTTGCTTGTTTTGCTACCCAATTTCAACACTACAAAAACCTTGTTTTCCTTTTCTCTCCCCTTTCTATCTTCCTGAAAGAAAGCTATGAATCCTGATGAAGGGTCATCAACCACATCCTGACATAGTCAATCTAAGCTTTGTTCATCCCTGAAACAAAGCAGAGTCAAATCTCTATAATATTGCCAAATCCTTCTTGAAATTTACAATACTAAGGTAAAAGGGAAGTAACTTCTATTTTCCAGCTGCATTCCTCCTTTTCAATGTTACTACCAATGCATAACTCATCAGTTATGCTAATGGTGGATGCCACATAACACCTGTTTCAAAACCCACTATTGTCCTCTAACATGACTTGCTGATAAGCTTGAGACCATGAGTAGGATCTGAGGGCAACTCCAGAACAAGCAAACTCACAACCCCAAAATTTAAAAAGCCAATAACATGTTTTCCTCTCCCATACTGTCACTGATGCCACATATGATAAATCCATTAATAAAATGAGGGTTGGATCTCACTAATGGTGAGCAGATCAGCAACAGATCAGTCACTGGCAACTGGTCTCCATGTCTCTCTGTGTCTTGGTCTTCCTTCTTGATCAGTATGCTGACCCAGTTTTGTTGCCCCCAGGGTAAACACCCTTAGTCTGGAGTTAATCCCTTTTGGAATTTGCTTTCTTTGTCCCCATTCTCCTGGTCACCAGGGCTTCTTCTGTATGATCAGGACTCAGTATCATTCCCTTATAACTCAACTGTGAAAGGGCAAGCATTGTGATTTCTGAGTCTTCCCGAATGCCTACCAACTTCCATGTGACAAAGTAGGCAACTGGGAAATACTTGTTAGTAGACTTGTTAGTAGTCTTGATTTCCTTTTGGATGTCTTTTTTCATCATGCTTCTAAGACTCTTATTTGCCTGAAGATCCTAATGTAACCATATGACTGGAGTTTAGGCCACCTGTTACCACTGAAGGACAATAAAGCAGAGACAGGAACTAAATCTTAATGTTCACTTCAATCAGATAGCAGGCATGCTGGAAGATGGGGGTGGGTTAACACCCTAAAGAAACCGCCTCAACATTTCCAACTGACTTTTTATAGTGAGTTAAACAAAGACAGTGCAGCAGCAGACAGGCCTTCGCTGATATCAGCAGTCTGTGATGTCCAGCCCCCAGAACTTCTTATCAGTTCCTGGACACCTGGCTTCACACTCCCAGGGTGTTGAGGCTGGTCTTCTGATAGTTCAGACCCCCACACTCCTCTAGTGTCTTTGGGCTGGTAATTAACTCAGAGCAAATAGGTGATAAGTAATATGTGTGTGCAGATTTACTACAGTACAGTGAATAGTGTCTTATCTGACCACCTCTACCATTCCTGTACTCCTCTAGAAGTGTCTTTGGGCTGGCAATTAACTCAGAGCAGATCAGTCCTAAACAATGTGTGTGCAAATTTACTACTTTACCCTGCATAGTGTCTTGTTCAACCAACTCCTCCTCCCAAGCCCCTAGCACTAATGCTCTTATTAAATATGTAATTTTGGCATATCTTCCCATCTCTTTCTCTAAGTTATATGCAATGATATTGAAGCATGATGATCAGGTAAAATCTTGATAAACTAAAGTATGCTGAAGCCCAGTAACCTAAAAAACATAGCCTAGGGGTCTAGATAAACAATCATCTAGGAAAACCACTCAGGACTTACTCAGATTGCTGGTATGCAGCCCAGTTTCTCTTTGAATCTTCCTCATTCTGTCTTTGTCACATCAGGCCTTATTTCAGCACCAATAATGGGTCACCCTAAATACCAAAGCATGTGAAGTGTATAAAAACCTTTAGCTTTCTAGTGGAGGCTCAACCTTTGGATGTGAATCTGCTGGGTCAGTACCAGTACTAATAAAACTGCTTCTTGCCAGCTATGGTGTCCTTGTTTCCTTGGTGCTGCTTTCAATATAATTAATATTTATTCACTGTCAATCACCTTAGAAGGAGTCTATATTTTTTAATTAAGTACATAGGATAGAAAGAAGGTATATTTTGAGCTGGACGTGGTGGCATGTGCCTTTAATCTCAGCCTAGGACAAGACGCTGAGACTAGGAATTACTTGAGCCACGGGTTTGAGACCCACCCAAGGCAACATAGCAAGACCTAGTTTCAAAAAATAGCTGGGCATGGTGGTGCGCACCTGTAATCCCAACTACCTGGGAGGCTAAGGCTGGGGATCACTTGAGTCCATGGTATCCCGGGCAAAATGAGTCTGCAGTTCCCCAAGGAAAATAGGGAGACCTAGTCTCAAAAACAAACAAACAGGCCGGGCACGGTGGCTCGTGCTTGTAAGCTTCAGCCTATGAAGCGGCCGGGGCTAGGGATCGCGGTTCGAGTCCCACCTGGGGCCCGTAGTGAGACCTAGTTCCACAAAATAGCTGAGCGTGGTGGCACGCACCTGTAATCCCAGCTACCTGGGAAGCTGAGGCTGGGGATTGCTTGAGTCTGTGGTACCCCGGGCAACGAGAGCCTGTGGTTCCATGGGCAAAAATAGCAAGACCTAGTCTCAAAAAAAACAAACAAACAAACAAAAAAGAAGGGAGATTTCACCAACCCAGAGGGTTAAATGTGAAAGAAACTTTTTTTGAGAGAGAAGCTATTTTTCTCAAAATAAAGAGGAATAATTTGCCTGTAATCCAGAGCAGGCAGAAAAGGATGAGAGTAAAAATAGGGTGGAGCAGTCTACAAAAAGCATACATTACTCAGTAATTTTCCTTGTGACCACTTCCTTTGCCTCCATTTTATTTTTGTTGACATCCACAGTAAAAAAAAAAAAAATTAAATAGTAAGATTATACGTTTTATTGAAATCAGTGAATTTGATATGGAGTCAAAATGAGATCGTCTGCATGAACTTGGGATAAGGATGCAAGAAGAAAGTAAACTATACAACACTGCAAAAATCATATGGAATGGCATGGACTTCCTGGTTTTTAGAATTAAAATTTGGGCCAAATTCTAATCAGATCTCAGTTTTGCAACTTTTTTATCTATTTTTTTGCAGCTTTTGCCTATATTTCATCATCTCTGAAATGAGATGTGACTTATCATCAGTGGCAGTTGTACAAATGCTGTTGGCCAAGGAGTAGTAATGACAAATTTGTCATTGCCTACACATGCCTAGACCTCTTTGTTATTCTAGATGCATGACTGGAAATCAACATTCCCATGGTGTTTCAGTCAAATTAACCATTTAAGGAACATTAGTCCTAGTGAATATCTTCACTGAATACTCTGGCAAGATCAAAAAGTCCCAGTTTTAAAGTTTTCAGAGTAAGTGTGACCTAGAACGGCCCCCCCAAACAATAGTGAAACTTTCTTTTTAAGAAATATTGCTTCCCTAATCCTAAAAGTGACCTAAAGTATAATGCATGAAGAAATATCAACAACTCTGACACACACAAAAAAATGATTCAGAAGTGTCAGATTCAAGATGAAGAATACTATAATGACTTTCAGTATATTTGTATTCACAGTAGTGGTATTTAAAATGTTTCTGTTTTTTAGCTGGGCACGGTGGCTCGTGCTTGTAAGCTTCAGCCTATGAAGCGGATGGGGCTAGGGATCACGGTTCGAGTCCTGCCTGGGGCCCGTAGCGAGACCTAGTTCCAAAAAAAATAGCTGGGCGTGGTGGCACACACCTGTAATCCCAGCTACCTGGGAAGCTGAGGTTGGGGATTGCTTGAGTCTATGGTACCCCAGGCAACGTGATCCTGTGGATCCATGGGCAAAAATAGTGAGACCTAGTCTCAAAAAAAAAAAAGTTTCTATTTTTAAATAGATCTTATGTTCCTTATGAAAAATGTTAAATGAGTGATAAGAAAACATAATAGTAGCTTTATTGAAAGTATTTTTCTTTCTTAATGGTTCCTATAACATCATACAACTGATCACATCTTAAAGTCGGTAAAATATGGTAAATGTTTCAGACTACAAAGTGAGCAAGCAGTTCCAGTTCTCAAGAGATTCACAATTCAGAAGGGGAAGTAATAAAAGTACATAAAGAATAACAGAAGCAAAGGAAATATAGTAATTGTCCCTAAAAGAGGTACAAACAAGATTTGAACATTTAAAGAAGAATAAAATAACATTAGGAAAGGCCCCATGAAGGAGACAGCATTTGAGTAGAATTCCAGTGGGTGGAGATGGGCTAGAATAGGAAGAGTAAGGATAATGATGGAAGAATCTAGGACATTGGGGAGTTTGAATGGGAAATGGTGAGGAGCATATTTTAACTATGGGTTTGGTCACTTTTTGCTTTCTAGACCCCTTTAAGAATTCAGTGAAATCTTTGAACCCTAGAAATAGAAGCATAAATTCATAGTGAAAAAGTGTTTATGCTAAGAAAGAGGGGGAAGAGGGAGTAGGCTGGCTGGACACCCCATGAAAGGTTGGGCAATAACCAAGATTATAAAAGCCTCTTTTCTGGAGGAGAGATTTGTATCTGACCATACTTGGGAGGAATGACTAAAGGGGTAGATGAGATTCATCTAGTGCTTTGATCCAGAGATTAATGGAGCTGAGATACTCTGGAAAGTGATCTCCAGCTGACTGGATGAGTTACTTTCAGCTGATAAGATGGTGGTTAGAAAAAAATGTGACTGGGAAATGAAATATATGTGTGAAAGAATATTCCATGCCTTCTTAGGAGGAGCTTGACTGTCACCAATTACAGATTTTTTTTTCTGTAATTAAGGAATCTTTGGGGACATGATGCGGATTTCTGAGGAGATGAATGTTCACAGCTGTGGTTTAGCTGGAAGATTAATCTTCAGCATCATAGGTGTGTGAGACAAGGAAAAACTAACCAGGAATTTATTGCAGTAGTTTTTTATATTCTTCAGATAACTTCTAATTATTCAGTCTCCTCTTCTATCCCTACCACCCACTATTTGGCACAGAGTGAGGCCTTTAGCTGTATTTGCTGAATAAAAGCCATAAATTCACAAGCAAGGGTCTCCTTGTAGTATCCCCATTCCTCGCCAGATGGCATCATTACTTACAGAGTGGTGTTCCTGGTATAAGCATAGTGCTTTCAAGCAGAAAAGCTGTTTCTCTGAGGGAAATCACCTTCTAGGGAAGATGTAGAAATGGGAGAGTGAGGAGAATGATAACTGGAATAAAGGATTCAAGTATACTCCTTTTGTTATTCCATTTCTTAATTTACAGACAGTTTTGCTGGGCCCCTGTTCCTAAACATGTAGATGGGAAAGTCCATTTTCATATGTGCAGTTTTTTGTCTTGAAAGAAATATGTACGTAAGTATATTTGGGGGAGAATTCTTCCTTAGTTCTGGGAAAACTAAGTGAGCCATTTCATTAGACATATCAAATAGAAACCATGATCTATTATGACATTCAGATGACATAAAACTGCATGTTTATGTTGGAGGTCAGCCAGTATGTTTTTGAGAAATAATTTCTATAGAAAAGATTTTAAGTGTAACAAACTAAAGTTGTAGCTTATTTCTATAAAGTTGTGTTTTGAGATTAAAAGCTAACCTTGAGATATTTCCTTTAGATCAGTGATAGATAGGAATGCCAGAAGCTAAAAGAGCAACATAGTTATTTTGTTGCCCCACCCAGACATGATATGCATGCAAGACTATGGGGGCCCAACTCTTCACCCCTAAACATCCACAGGATCTAGCCTGGTGTGGTGGCACATGCCTATACTCCAAGCGCTGGGAGGTAAGAGGCCTGGGATCGCTTGAGTTGAAGTTCGAGACTACCCAGGGCAACATAGCAAGATCTGGTCTCGAAAAAGCAGCCAGACACCATGGTGGGCACCTGTAATCCCAGATACTGAGAGGCTGAGGCTGAGGATTGCTTGAGTCCACGGGATTGGGACTACCCTAGGCAACATAGCAAGATCTATGGCCGGGCACGGTGGCTCGTGCTTGTAAGCTTCAGCCTATGAAGCGGCCGGGGCTAGGGATCGCGGTTCGAGTCCCACCTGGGGCTTGTAGGGAGACCTAGTTCCAAAAAAATAGCTGGGTGTGGTGGTGCGCGCCTGTCATCCCAGCTACCTGGGAAGCTGAGGCTGGGGATTGCTTGAGTCTGTGGTACCCCGGGCAACGAGAGCCTGCGGTTCCACAGGCAAAAATAGCAAGACCTAGTCTCAAAAAAAAAAAAAAAAATAGCAAGATCTAGTCTCAAAAAAAAAAAAAAAATCTCACAAACTCCAGGTACTAGAAGACTTAGAAGTAATGGGACAAGGATTCTTAGCATATAATGGGTTTCAGTATAATTTGAAGTTGTTGAATGTGATGGCAAGGAAAAGATTTATATGAAGATTCCAATTCAGTATGGGGAATATTCTGGAGATCTCAGAAGACAAGGGTGCTAGGAGCATCCGTTCCAGCAGGAACATTCCTTCTTAGGCATTTTTCAAGTTAAAAGTGCTCTTTACCCTTTAGTTCAGTGATTCTTACCATTTTATATGATTCTTACCTCTGAGAATTAAATTAGAACAATTTAGATCTTCAGACTCAACATAATTATATGATTTTGTATTTAATTTTGAGGAGCTGTGGCCCCCTCAAGCTCAATAGTGACTACTGCCCATGAGTCCCAGGTTAGGAAGCTCACCTGAACCTCACTCAGTAGGATCTTTTCAAAGGAAAAATGCAAGGGGATAGTGAGAAACAGGGAGGACTCAGAAGCCTGGAGACCAATCTGCTATGAACTCTAGGAGATGCTGTAGCAGGTGACTGAAGGAGAGTGACGAATTGCTTTTTCCAGAGTGATTGTTGTCTACTTGCAAGGGGAAAGTAATTAGAGAATTTCTAAGCGATCCTAGACTAGGGGGTGAATCCCAGTGGGACATGTGGAGACAATGGCTTAGGAAGAGGAACTGAAATGGAGCAGTGGTCAAAAGTCTCTACAGAGCTGAAGTACTAAGCTGGATTCTTGTCAGACTGCAGAATCTGAGCTACAGGAACAGAAAGGAGGCACAAAGATGGAGCTGTGTCAGAGAATACTCACCTACATCAGTTTCTTCCTCTCAAAGAAACAGTCTAGAAGGGCAATGTCTAGTGATACTACTGTATTACTGTGAGAAGAGTCACTAACAAAAACCTGAACATCAATTTCTTGTTTTAACTAGAAGATGAAGTATTAAAACAAATGTTTTTCCACTTGATGACTCTTTATTACTTGATGAACAAAAATGTTCTCTGAAGATCCAAATAATACAGTAATTAAAAGAATGGTTCCAGGGCCGGGCATGGTGGCTCGTGCCTATAAGCTTCAGCCTATGAAGTGGCCAGGGCTAGGGATCATGTTCGAGTCCCGCCTGGGGCCTGTAGCGAGACCTAGTTCCAAAAAAATAGCTGGGCGTGGTGGTACACGCCTGTAATCCCAGCTGCCTGGGAAGCTGAGGCTGGGGATTGCTTGAGTCCGTGATACCCCGAGCAATGAGAGCCTGCAGTTCCACAGGCAAAAATAGAGAGACCTAGTCTCAACAACAACAAAAAAAAGAATGGTTCCAATCTAGTAAACTTGATGTCAGAAACCATGGTTTTCCTAGTTCCACCAGGTACAAGCTGTGTGACCTTAAACTAATCTTGGGGTCTGTTTCTGTAATTGTTAAGCAAAAATAGGAATAGTGCCTACTATTTATATACTATTACTATTATATTATAGTAGTGCAGTTGTTGGGAGATAAAATTGGGCACATTGCCTGGTACACAGTAAGTGTTCAATAAATGCTTGTTATTGAAGCCAGGACACCAATATGGGCAGTGTTATTTGTTGGTAAAATCTAGGCATCACAATTATTTGTGTCTGGAAGACACAGAAGTTAAGAATGACCTGAAGTAAGATGATAGAAGGCTACTTCCTTCTCTTGCCTCATTGTAAATCTTAAGTAGGGCTTGGTCAATACAATGTTAACTTTGCCTCTTATTCCAAGGCACAAGTGGGGAACCATAAGTTTAACCAAATCAGGGTACAGCTGATGATCTTTTGCATTGGACCTTAAGTAGGGCTTAGTCAGCATTATTATGCTAATTTAATTCCCTGTACTATATTTCCAAGGCCCAGGTGGGAAATATTGGATGGTCTAAGCCAGTGTGGCTGCTAAGCCCATCAATAGGATTCACAATGAAAGGAGCAAGAAAAATGGAATAAAAGAAAAAGATGCAGGGACAGGAGGAGGCTATTGGACTGACTTGGGAAATTGGAGGCTTTTGTGGGGAAGAGGAAGAAGAAAGAATTTTGAGATCAGATAGAGCTTTGGGAGAGTTCTGTTTGAGTTTTGTAGGAAGGAGGTCAGAACTGGCTTTTGAAGGAGATCTGATCTAGATTTGGCATCAGGAATCTGGAGCAGGAGCTGACAGTTTTGCTTCGAAAAGGGCCCGGGAGCTGTTGAAACTTTTGGAGCTCCCAGCATTCCAGTGTTCAAAGGTTGGGAGCTGGAAGAAGGTGGAGAAGAGTCATTAATGACAAAGTGATGAGCAGCCCTCTGATGATACAGAGAGGAGAATGTGTGTGTGTGTGTGTGTGTATGTGTGTGTGTGTGAGGGGGGGGAGGGAGAGGGAGAGGGAGAGAGAAAGAGAGAGGGGGGAGAGAAAGAGGAGGGGAAGAAGAGATGACCAGGCCCCAGTTTAACCCTGTATAGGTTGCGGAATTCACTCCATACTGAAGGCAAGAAGACAAGAACATGGTGCGCCTGTATTCCCAGCTACCTGGGAAGCTGAGGCTGGGGATTGCTTGAGTCTGTGACCCCCCAGGCAATGAGAGCCTGTGGTTTCATGGGCAAAAATAGTGAGACCTAGTCTCAAAAAGAAAGACAAGAACATGAACTGGTGGTTTCTGATTGACTGCACTAAGACTGAGAGGCAAAATCCACACAGCTCCCTGGGGAGCAGAAACAAGGTTCTTTTCTGTTTGGGGCATTTGTGAGGGTGTGAACATGACTTTTCCTTTTTTTTTTTTTTCTTTTGAGACTAGGTCTCATATGTTGTCCAGGGTTGTCTCGAACCCACGGACTTAAGCGATCCCCAGCCTCAACCTCCCAGGTAGCTGGGGTTACAGGCCCGCCACCATGCCCAGCTATTTTTTTGAGACTAGGTCTTGTTATGTTGCCCCAGGTGGGTCTTGAACCCACAGACTCAGGCGTTTCCAGTCTCAGCCTCCTGTCCTAGGCTGGGATTAAAGTCGCCCGGCTCATGGCTTTTCCTATTTTTAGATAAACACCTGTGTTTACCTTACCACAAAAGTTTGGTCTTTAGGCAACTGTTTGCATGCATACATGTATGCATGCATGCATAAGACCCTCATTAACTAAAATTAAAAGGGGTAACTCCCTCTTACCTGGTAACATTATCAGTGTTGAAGGCTAGATTTACAACAAGAGCCCATTTCCTAGTCCTCAAGGCCACTTCCTCATTAATATAGTCAAACTCTTTCCAGTATTTCAGTACACATTCCCCAACCCCTACAACAGCTCAACTTCCCTCTGGTCTTTCTGTGACCATTGGAACCATAGCTGAAAAGACCTATGCCAACTTGGGAATTCCCTTATCCCTCTTCACTTAATTCTATCCTAAAAGACAAAAGTTCTTTAGAGAAGTAACAATTATATAGAAAGAACTTTTAGAAACTTTCCAAAGTATTTTGTTTTCCCAAGGGAGTCATCACCACCAAAACCCACTCTACATTCCAAGGAAACTAACATAACACTTGCTAGGAATCTTACACATTCTTCTTCCCAACTTTATGATCCCACTTTACACACAGAAACGAAGTCTCAAGAAGTTATTCAGTGTTGAAATTGAGAGTCAAACCTAGTTGTGACGCTAGTGCTCTTTCTGTCTCTCGGAGAACAGAACGTGCTCATGCACAAACACACACACACACATTTTGTTCAGGGCCTCTTGGGAAACCTTCAGTCTCCAAAGACACAGATTAAAGCTTATGTCAGTCTCAGCATCCTAGAGGACACTTTACCTGACTGGTCTTCACTAGAGGTGAGGGGCATTATTATGGTTTCCTTTGTGATGTGTCACTCTACTCCCCAAATGCCAGGCAATCCCTCTTGAACTATTACCTCCCTTCCATGGAACAGGCATACCTGCTATTCCATGACTTAGATTTGGAAATCACCTCCCTGGGACCAAGGTCATCATTATAAAGAAATCTCTTGCAAGGCAGAAATTCTGGATACTAAAACCCTTCATTAATTTGGAAGTCTCAACACAAACCCTCTCTTTCCTCAGTCCAGTTTGATGTCAAGATTCAGGATGGAGAGAAAATAGGTAGAGTTGGCAATGCCTCTCCTGACCAGAGCAGGGTCAGTACCTTGGAGGTAAGGAGGAGGAAAGGCATGCTCCCTGCAGCTCCCACTACCCGCTAGCCCATTTAGTGGGCCCAGAAACTCCACCCTGACAACTCCCTAGTACCAGTCAGCAAGGAGGGGAGATGACGCCTTTTTATTAAGGTTAACACCAAGGAAAGCATTGAGAAGGATACACAGAAAAGGAGGAAGGGCACACAAAGTCACCACTTGAGGAGGTAGAAGGGAGGCACATCAGTTAAAATCCTCAGGACAGCCACATGCTCCATGCCCTGGTTGTAGGGGGAAAGGGAAGAGGAAAGGGAGAGTGCCATGATAACCTGGGGCTCACAGGTTAGCCTGTAGCCCACTGAACCTAACACCAGAGCCACAGCCCTGCCCCTCAGGGCTCACACACTACTACACAAGTTGACACACATAACACACACAAGACATTATGGACACAACACTGAGTGGCAGTAGGCAGTGACATATTGACAGGAAGAGGAGCTGAAGTTAAGAGAGGATAGCCAGGAGAGACAGTTTTTACCTGTGGCACCCAAAAGTCCTTCAAAGGTTCCCCTAAATCTGGATTTTTGCTGGGCACCCCCAAGTCTCTGCCTGTGAATGGGGCTTTTTGTTCTTTAAGCCCCAGTGAGCGGATAAAGCAATCCCAGATGAAGTCAGTGACAAGGCAGGATCCGCTCTGCGTGCAAAATCCTAGAGGTTGAGCTATTAAGTCTTCATGCATATTGATAGCCAGCTCCTCCCAGCCCAGGGGCCCTTGGAACCCCATTCACCCAGATTCCTAGCACTGCAGTTCCCTCCTCAAGCTTCCTTTACCAATCAGCAGCTGCAGAGATCTGTGAGGGGGAGAGGCTTCTGCAGAGCGCTGAATATCTTGGATTTCAGCAGAAGGGTAAATTTTCTGTTGCCAGAACAGAGTAATCCCAATTTCTTAAATTCTAAGTAAATTACTAGAGATTATTTGTTAAAAGTCCTAGATAAGTCCTTTTTCAGAATAGAAAAAGCAGAATTTTATTTACATAATTCAAGGGTTCTCCTGTTGGCTGGGGAGGGGACAGGACAGAGGAGGAAGTCCAGAGGAAGTCCAGAGATGGGTGCTTTCTCTCCCAGGACCTCACCTTTCTGCAGTTAGTTTTGTCGGTTGGCTAAGCTGAAAGAATTCTTGATGCTCCCAAAGTCCTCTGCCCTATAAAGTCTTTCTGGAGGAAGTCTCTCTCTGACAGACCCGCAAGAATACCTGCTGCACCTGTCGCTGCCGTTGGGTCCCTGGTGTCATGCACTCGGAAACCCAAAGTCTACCGGGAGAAAGTCGTGCCCCCTCGGAGTCCTCTCACAGGGAGGCCTCGCCTTCCAGCTGCAGCAGGGTGATATCGGGCAGATTGAGGGGCTCCACAAGTGGCCCGTCCCCCACAAGGAGACCACCACAGGGGCTCTCGGGGCGCTCACAGTGACTGGTGGGTGTGGCAGAATCACGCATCTCCTTTTCTTCATCATCCTCCTCATCCTCAGGCTCATGACCCAGCAAGCCGCTGTCAGATGAAAGGGTCTCCGGCTCCTGGGGGGCGCCAGGGAACCTCCCCTTACCTCCGACCACGCCCAGGCTGCCCTGGCGTGGTGCGGTGGTCATAATCTGACACATGGAGACGATGGCCCGCTGGTTGGCACATACGTCGTCCGAGAGCACCTGGATGTGCGAGGCCTGCTCATCCAGGGCTCCACGCATGACCCTCACATCCTCAAACAGGGCCTGCAGCTGGGCTTTCAGGTGCTCCATCAGTTCTTTCATGCCGCCGTTGTACTCCCCGGAGATCACGTCCCCCACCGCCGGCACGGCGGACACCTCCAAAGGTGCTGGCAGGTCGCCGCCGTCCTTAGTCATGATCTCCAGCAGACCGTCCTCCATTGAGTGGCAGAATTAGGCTGCAGTGGTTCTGGGTCCGGTCCAGTCCGGCCTCCGGAGTGGGGGAGGTGCACGAAGGGGGAGAGGTCCCGGGAGGGGCGAAGAGGAGCCCAAGAGCAGAGGGGGCTTCCGGGAGGAGCGGGGAGCCGGCGTGAGCTGAATCCCACGAGGGCAGAATGGGGGAAGGCCAGGAGAAGCGGCCCGGGAGGACCGGCCAAGAGTCCCAGCCGGCGACTCCGGCTCGACTTGGGCTAAAGCCCAGCCCTGCCCGGCCTCTCGAATTGCGCCCTTGTCAACGCCGCTCTCCAGGCGCCACCGGCGGCTACCGTCAGGCGGCTCCCGAGTCACAAAAGCGCTTGTGGAAGCGCGCAGGGGGAGGCTGAGACCAGCAGCGCGCGGGGCTCCCGACTCCCCGCGGCCATGAACCCGCAGAACCCGCGAAGGTGGTTGGAGCGTCAGGGGTGGATCTCCCAGCCGGTCCAAGGATGCTCCTCTGTTTCCAAGGCGACGCACGGTACGTAAATGACGTGTGTCTCCATGGCAACCACAAAGTGGTGAAGAGGGAGATGGTAATGAAGCTGCGGAGGGCTTTTGTAGCCTGAGCTAGAGGGTGGGGCAGCAGGGGGCGGACGCTGCAGTAGCCTGGCTGAAGCTGGAAGGAGCGCGAGGCCGCAGCATCTTGTAGGGAAGTGGAAGAGCAGCTTGCTTCATCAACCCCAGGTCCAGAAGGGAACGTCCCCCAAACCCTACCCAAACCGCCGCCCGGGTCTGGGGCGACTGAGCGCGACTTACTACCTTGGAAGGATTTTCACCCGCCCTCATTCTTTCCCCAGAGTCTGGTATTAGAACCGGGTCTTGTTTCTCTGTCCTCCGGGTCTCCAGAGGAAAGCAAAGAGGGTAGCGAGGCCGAAGCTAGCAATTTCAGATTTGATCTTGGGGCGCGGAGCCGCCCAGACACCCGTCCGGCCCCGCCTTGCGGTGCCGAGGTGGTGAGAATTCCGCACCACTGGGGTTGCCGCCTCTCCTTTTGTTTCTGCGGTAAATTAGTCCTGGAGTTGAAGCAATCACAGGAACTGACAAAGGATGGAATTCCTCCCATTTAAGACGTAACTCATGCTATCCAGGGCTCCTGGTCTTTTTCCAGATGGTGAGGCAAAGTAGTTATTTTAAGCCTCTCATCACGGAATCCCCGTATCTAGAATAGCGCCGAGTGCATAGTAAGTAGATGCTCAGTACATTTGTTGAATGAACACTTCAGCAAGAACCACTATGACCCATTTCATCACTCAGAATTCTCCAGCCCCCACACAGTAGAAGGTCTGAATTTTAATGTTTCTGCCACTTGTTAATTCAGAGATCATTCTCTTGATCTATTAAGGGGTTGGACAGGCTGCTCTTGATCTATTAAGGGGTTGGACAGGATGTATTTTTTAAAAAAAATTCTAACTCTGCAAGTGAAAGGGGTAACTGTTGGCAAGCATGTGAGAGGTGGGAGGACTGTATGTGAAGGTTTCCCATCCGCAAACTCAGTATCTTTGTATAGGTAGACATACACTGTGTCCCAACGTTTGTGACAACTCCTTTGCCTATTTGAGGGGTGGAGTGAGCTGGCAGCAAAATAAGAAATGCTGATTTAATATATTTATCGATGACTTCAGATTGAGAAGCAAACAGAACCTGGGCAACGGCATACTTACTAATAATGACCCTATAAAACAGAGAAACCAAGTAAAAAGCAACCAAAATGAAGTTCACAAGAAATAGAGCTAACTATGCTGAGTGTTTTGTATACTAATGCTTGGGGAAGAGCTAACTATGCTGAGTGTTTTGTATACTAATGCTTCAACAATAACCAGTGTGTTGCCTTAGTGTTCCCCTCCCTGGTTGCCTTGGTGTTCCCTTCCCTGGTAGACTTTTCCAATGAACAGTGGGGTTAGACTAGAAAGACTTGAGTAGCACTAAAGACTTCTATAGCATTTCGTAGTCTACACCTGCCTTACTGCTATTAAAATAGAAATACTCTTTTTTAAAAAAGGAAATGCCTTAATTCCCAACAGAATATTTAAATAACCCAAGGTATTACTGATATAGTAAAGTATTATGCACTTTAAAAAGTTTATTTCCCAACACATATATATTTGAAAAAAGTAAAAGTCACATAATATTGTACTCTAAAACAAATTATTCCATTTTATTTACTTTCTCAGTTCTCCCTTCCTTTGTTCCACAAACCTGTGTACTCTCACCTTGGTTATCACTCTTGTCTCAACCATGTGTCCACTGATGATTCCTAAAGTACAGGTCAAAGCAGAGGCTTTTCCCTCATTTTCCTAAGCCCACAGAAGTGTACATCTTCATAAAGAATACAGAAGAACACTAGGAAAATTGGAAATAGACAAGATACACACACAGTGCTGAGCTTAAGTGGTATAAGTCACACTACCTCAAAGCTGTCCTTAAAGTTTAATTAGGTTCATTCCTGCTGTTCATCTTTCCCAGGAGAAAGGTACTATAGTCAGAAATGACTAGTGTGATTTTGAGACTTTTGTTCCCAGATGTGTTACTTCCAGGCTCCTGACCAGCACACAACATGAATGCTTTCAACCCACCAGCTCCCTCAACCTTCATAGTCACTACCTACAAGAAATACCTCGTATATGGCCTCCCAGCATAGCCTTGACCTTCCATTAGACATAACACCAAAGCAGGTGGAGCTGGGCTGTGCCACCATGCCACCAAAAGACCTTTCCTTTGCCTCTTTTGTTGCGTATACTGTGCAGGTCAAGGCTCTCAGCATAAGATTACCTCATACTACTCAGAGGCACTGGCCATGAGGTCAGCTGAGAATATGGGGGTCTGAGCTTTGATGGAGGGAAAATTACTGGAAAAGCACAAAAGAACATGGGAGACAGATACAAAGATCAAGGGGGTGTGACTGATCCAGTCAAGTTCCAAGCCAGATATTTGAGAGCCAAGGGTAGGTGGGAACTATGGGGGACTTGAAAATATAAAGTGGCAACTATTGGTGCAATTCATTCAGGACCATATCATTTTAGGAATTTTGTGTGAAAATGAGACAAGGGAAAATAGAAGAAAAATAAGGTGGACAGATGCAGAAAGTGAAACAGAGGATCAGTCAGCTGGCCAGGTTATAGGACTGGGTCCTCTGGAATCCAGCAGTCTAGGATTTATTGAATGTATCCCTTCCCAAGCAAAATAGATCAACAGGTGCCTTGCCCATTTCACTTGAGCAGTTCACGCATGACAAGTGTGCTACAACATACTGCTCTTCTGCTTCCTACCTTTCCCTTACCCTCTGGGAGACATCTTAGTTGTTTGATTTCCTTTATCCCAGACTCACCAGCCCATGAATGGAAGAGACTCCATGCTGTATATAGGTTTCTGGAAGATATAGAAACATACAGGTTTCTGGTACACCTAGTTCAGACCTCATATCCTCACTGAAATTGTAGTGATTAGTAGTCTCCGCTATTTTCTCTGTGGTGTCCAGTTTATCTCCAGCCCCTGTTGTACTTTTGTGCCATAAACCTGTCATGAAGATACTCTCTTAACTCAGATATAGAATGATGATCAAAACCAAGTCTAGGTGCATTTCCAGATAGTATTCCCCAAATGTAACTTTTAAGAAATTGAGTGCTCTGTGGCCAATTTCAGCATGATTCCACAAAGAAATACATTCAATAACCAAAAAGAATTAAAAAGCAATGGTCCCTAGGGAACTGCCAAAAGAATTTGCAAGTTTAGCACAAAACAAAACGTTTTAAATTTCTCTTCTCTGTTCTTTATTACACATTTTATAGTATAGCTGATACTGCCATTTGCTCTCCTTTCTTCTCCAAAGACCCCAAACTTTCTGATAAGTTTGGCTTTTTCTTTTTCACTCAACTACTCCCCTTTATATCTTGGATGTATATATTCTTTTTCTCTTCTTCAGGTAGAAACTCCTGTCCTTACTTCACCTCCTTTGATCTGATCCCTTCATTGCTATGATCTCTACAGACACCAGCAGGTCCATGTGTCAATGACAGGGGTCTCCTTCTTAGAGGGTAAGAAAGACTGAGAGGTTAAGAATGCTTTCATTGTGGGATTTATCTGCCATGTAGATTATTGATATTCAGTTACTTTTAGAAGATGGTCCCAAATCATCTATCCAATCTCCTATTCATCCCAGCTCAGCTATCTTATCACCATCTTCTACTTGCTTCTTATTAAAAATCAATTCCCTCTTATCATTTCTTTAGTGGCGCTTGCTACTCAGCAAATGAGTACCATCCAAAATAAACTCCAGATGTCATAGATAATAAGGCACCCACAATTATATATTATTAGAATATTGAAATGCCTGTTATCTAAATTGTAATGAGATCTGTGGAACATACAAGCCTGTCTGCTTCATGTTTGTGAACTTCATTAGCATGTCAGGGGACATTCTCTTCATAGGAAAACATTCTCTTCATTAGGAAAACATTGCAAGAGATGGAGCAGGGAGATGATGCCAGATGATGTAACTTGAGTCTGAGTTCTAAAAAAAAAAAAAAGAGAGATAATCAAATAAGCAATAATGCAAGAAGAAGTAATGACTAGAAAGAATTTCTCAGAGAGATTTCTAGCTCTGAGACAAGCTAGCACAGAGAAAGGGGCGTGACATTGTTCCCCAATTCCACTGTGAGGGCCAGAGGCAAGAAGATGTATTTAAATAAGATTTCTTAATGACTTCCTGAGAGTGATAGATATGTGAGAAGAAAGAAAGAAATTGAATCTGGGCAGGGAATGGAGCACCACCAAGACTGGGATCACTTGAGTCTGCGGGCAACATAGGGAGACCTAGTCCTAAAAAAATAGCTGGGTGTTGTGGCATATACCTGTAATCCCAGCTACCTGGGAAGCGGACGCTGGGAATTGTTTGAGTCTGTGATAGCCTGGGCAACGTGAGCCTGCAGTTCCATGGGCAAAAAATAGCGAGACCTAGTCTCAAAAAAGAAAGAAAGAAAGAAAGAAAGAAAGAAAGAAAGAAAGAAAGAAAGAAAGAAAGAAAGAAAGAAAGAAAGAAAGAAAGAAAGAAAGAAAGAAAGAAAGAAAGAAAGAAAGAAAGAAAGAAAGAAAGAAAGAAAGAAAGAAAGAAAGAAAGAAAGAAAGAAAGAAAGAAAGAAAGA
>PVHY01013460.1:0-41299 GCA_004024945.1 Uropsilus gracilis | reverse complement strand
GGGGCGGCGGCGGCGGCGCAGACCCTATTCACACAATCCAGTCTTAAAGTCTTAAAGTATCTTGTAACATTCACTTAACCTTAATCATAATTATTGAAAAACAGTTGCTATAGGAATGAGATCCAAAGTGAATATGCCAAGAATCATTTAGTTATACAGTGGGGAGGCAGGTGCACTGAACTTATTGTTCTTCTGCTCTGAGGCAAGCAAAAGGCCAGCAAACACCTAATGGCAGTAGGCTATAAACTATTCACTGCAGTAACTTGAGTGAATCATGACTATCTTACTGACTTCAGTCAAAATCCCAAAGAATTTAGTGCCTTATTAAGATGTCCTAATGTGTTTGTTTTGTGATGCCAAGTCAAAAATATCAGCTATAAAAATGAGGCTGCACAAAAAGCTGCACATTTGGGAACATTCCAGACCCACCTACAGGGTAATGCTATTCTTCTTTCAACAGCTGTTTCTCCTTACCTAAGGTGAGGCAGGTGCAGGACAAAAGAAGCAAAAGACCCTGCACCTGCTCCCTCAAATTCAACTCAGGTAAAGCAGTAAAACTGACCTTTGTGAGCCTGTCACCAGGAGCAGATGTTTAGTGGAAAACCACAACATTCTCAACCACTTGACTCTGGCTCAGTTAAATTCATTCAATTTAACCAGTCTGATCAGACTCTATTAGAAGATGCTTAGCAACTGCTCTTTACGTAGAAAGACCCTGTCAGAACATACTGGAGCAAAATAGCCAAGATCAGAGGCTAATTCTCACAATTTATAATGTAGATGTATCACTGTAATTTAAGGTAGTTATCTAAATGGTATAGTGAGAAAGAAAAAAATTTTTGTTAACTATGCATACTAATTTTTAAAACCAAAACTTTAAAATAATAAATTAAAAAAATTTTAAACTAAAAAATTTTAATTTAAAAAACCAAAGCAGGCCATGGTAGCAGTGGATTGTTAGCATAAAGTGAATACTCCTTAGGAAGAACCAAGTAATAAATTCTTTTAACTTCCAATTAAAACATTGTTTTCTTTTTTTATTACAGAAAATTTTAAACATGTTCATAAAAATATGACATAATGAATCCTCATGGACTCTTCAACCAACTTAAATTATCAACCACATCACTTCTATATACCACCCCCCCTTCAAGGATTTTTTTGGGAACTCATCTCAAGTGTCATTTCTCTATAAACATTCCATTTTTACCACATCTAAAAAGACTGAAATACTTTTTAAAGTATTAATTTTTCTAGTACCTCTGTTTTTTAAGTTTGTTGGAATAAGGAGACATTATGATCCATACATCACAATTTTCTTTTAAATCTTTTTAACTATAAGTCCCCCCCCAACTTCCATCTTTCTTTCTTTACCACCCCCACCTGTTCTTTCATTCTTTGTTGAGGAAACTGTGTCACTGACCCTATAAAGTTTCTCAGTCTAAATTTTAATAACTGCATCTCTGAGGCATAATTTTATGTCTCTGTGTCCTTACTAAATTTGAGTTCAACATTTTGGTAAAACTTCCCCATGGTGTAGAATCATTTATTTTTAACAGTGATACACAAGCAAAATTAGGAAAGGCATTCACATAAAATAATGCCAGGGATGTTACAGTAACTACAATTTGAGAAAAATCTCTAAGAAAAGGCTGTTTGAAAAAGGAAAAGACAACCATCAGCAGTGCAGCTGAGCCCCATAAGCACATTAAAAATAAACAGGATGACTTAATACACATTAATTCAGAATTTGTATTTTATTAAGAGTTTGATAGTCTTGGAGTGACCAGCAACTTCGATGTTTGCCCTAAGATTTTATTTGGAATGCAAGACAGATTGAAAGAGGTTTCAGTAGTACACATGTAACTACTTTATTTGAAATATATGCTAAAGAAACCTACCAGTTACTTCAAATGCCTTTTTAAAAACTCATCACAGATTATTAGTAAAAATATAGAGTGTCATACTTTTCTTCTTGCATGTCAGCTAAATAAATGGTTTTGTACAATGAGAAGTATTAATTTGTTTGACATTCCATATTAAACTACTGTCATGTTCAGCTTCATTGCAGGTAATTTAGACCTAGTCCATCAGATCATGAGTTTTGGAGAGTGTACTTTATTCAATAAAGTTTTAATTTAGTACAAAAAATAAACAAGATGGACAGCAAAGTGTGAGATGACACGGAAGCAGGGCAGATAACTGACACACCACTTGGAATCACCTCCTATGATCTCTATATCACAGAAGTGTCATTACTGGTATTAAGGACAGACTTCCCAGCAGCTAATAAGGGATCCTATCAGAACTACAGCCTAAATCTTCCAACTGCTGTGCAAACCAAGAACATGCTGGATGTAGCATGGGAAAGAGGCTAACAAGAGGAAGGAGGAAACCACCTCCTGACTTTACTGCAGAAAGTTCTTTCCAGTCCTCCAAAAACAGAACCATTCTATCTATAATCCATATGGCAATCAAGCAGATGAATGGTTGAAAGGCTCTATAGCCAACATGTTTGAGCTTCCAGTCTAACTCTACCCTTATGATAAGGACAAAGTACTGGTTCTCTCTGCACCTGTTCCTGTACCTAAATTTTGAGCTAATTGTATCTACTACTTTTCTGATGATTAAATAAGGCAGTACAGATTTTATGATAACATGGGTGGACTTAGAAGAATTCATATTAGCAGAAACAAGTCAAAAAGAAAAAAGAGAAACCAAATGGTGTCACTACTATATGGGACATAGGAAGGATAAACAAAAATCCATGAAGAAAAGTCAAAACAGGGCAACAACCAAATTGAAGTTTTTCAACCTGCGGGGGAAGGGAGAGGCACAGGGTGGGAATGGTCAGGGAAGGGGGTGAACCCCAGAGATCACAGAGATGCGAAATTTATATATAAATAAATTATTAATAAAAAAATAAGGCAGTACAAACAAAATATATGAAAGAGGGAGTGAAATACATTACTGACAATATTCAACAATATTATCTCTAGTTTTATTGTTATGTTACAAGAATTCCTCTTGACTGCAATCTTTATATTCTCAAAGCAATGTCTCAGTGAGGACAGTAAGAAATAAAAGCTGAATCAACACTCCAGTTAATTCTGATTTTAGTGATTTTTTAAAAAATTGGTACCATCAACTTTATTGTACATACAAAGACTGATAAAATAAAGGAATGCTTTTTAAGAAAAATTGGCTAGCTCACAAAAGATACTCTAGATGTCACCAGAAAATTTTGATGATCATCCTTTTTTTGTATGTCAGATTGTATAAAATTACAAAGAACATTAACAGAAAAATGAAACTGCAAAAATACCATTTCCTCCTGAAAATGTTATCAAATGCACACTAAGTCTTCTACACAGACAACTGAGCACTCTTTTCTTCAATGATTTTCTCATTAGTGAAGAAGTTCTTAAGAAAGGAATCCTTCCAAAAACACCATTTGTGCATCTTGTTTAGAGTCTACAAATTGGTAATTAAGCAACAAGAACCACAAGATGTATAGCTTAAATCACTAGTTATTAACATACATGGTGAATGCATTATAAAACATCAGGCAGTAACTGCCCAAGGCCAGTGTAACAGTCCCATAAAGCATGCAGTCATTTTTATGCCACTGTCTATCTTCAAAGCATAGAATTGTATTTTTCCTTTATATTACTGCTTAGAGTCTATTATTTTATGCAAAAATCATAGAAAATGAAATGCAGAGTTCTTGGGTTCTTAAGTAAAGATACCCAATCCATGTAACTCAAATTACTCTCAAGTTATAGGGCATGAACATGCTTGAAAAAGCAAAACCTGCACCCAATCAATCCATGTCACCACCCTGTTCCCTGCCCTACCCCAGAGACAACAACAAATAAATAGAATATCTTTTATCAATTACTTTGTTCTGTTCTAGAGAGTCACATAAATGGAATAACACCCCATGTACGTTTTGGTAATTACTTCTTAGCATGTTTTGAGATACATCTTGGTAATTGCTCTTATCTCCATTTTCTTGTAATTGCTCAGTTTTCCATTTGTGAGTAAACTACACTTTGCTGACTCACTTTTCTACTGAAGGACACATGGGACATGTCCAATTTGGGGGATATTATGAACAAAATGGTAATAAACATTCCTCTAAAAGTCTTTCATGATGACTTGTTTTCATAACTCTTCAGTAAATTAGAATTTCTAGTCCACAGGAAAACTGCATATTTACTTTCATAAGAAACGATCAGATGTTTGTCGAAGTGGCTAGAAACCTCAATTCCCAGTGACAATACATAAAACTCCCAGATCCCCCATGTCCTCATCAACACTTAGTAACATCAACCCTTTAAAAATTGGCCAATAGATTGAATGCACAGCAGTATCTTATTATAATTTCATTTTGCATTTCCCTGAATACTCATGATTCCTAATGCTTAAATGTACTTATCAGTCAGTTACTCGCATGACTTCTGGTCATATCTTTTGCCTATTTTAAAATTCAGTTTTCTGTCTTTATATTACTAGGATTTTTAAGAATTTTCATATCCTGGCTAGCAATGCTTTACCAAATAAGCAGCTGTAAGTATTTTAATCTAGAATGTTCATTTTAACAGTGTATTTCATTTTATTTGTTTAACATTTAGGGACATTTATTACATTCATAATGTTGGGCAATTATTAGTATTTTCTATTTCTAAAAATTTCATCACCTCAAATGGAAACTCTATTTCCATTAAGCAATCATTCCCTATTTCTCATTCCCCTCAGTCCCTGGTGACCTCTATTCTGCTTAGGGTCTCTATTAGATTGCCTATTTGAGATGTTTGATAAAAGTGGATTCACGCAATATTTATCCTATTGTGTTCAACTCTTTCCTTTAGCATGATGTCCACCTGTCTCACCATGCTATAGCATGAACAGGAACTTTTTTATTATACTACATATAAATATGTTGCATATTATGTACATATTCTATATTTTAATAAAATAGCTATATTTTATACATGTATGACTTACATTGTACCATTGAATTTTTTTGTATATTATACATAATTTGTTCCAGATGGATTCAGAGCAGTTAAAGAAGATGCCTAGATAAATAACCCCAATCTTGTGAGAGCTACTTACACTTTCTCAAGGAAACCCCTCAATCCATCCAGCCAAGTTGTTCCACATGCTGAGCTGCTCAACCAATATTTGGCTTTTTAGGTCACCAACTTCCACATATGCTTTTGGACTTATATCAAGTAAATTCAAGGGACTTTACATGTACAGCACAAGATGTAAGTCAGAGAGCACTTTATAAATATCAGTTTATTATATAATATCTTGGTTTTTACTTTAAAACATTGTAAAGCTGGAAAGAATTTTATTTCTTTGATAGGGGGAAAAAACATAAAATATGTAGAACTACTTACTGTTACCTCACATTCCCATTCTATTCTGAAGCCCTGGGCAAACTTCATGTTGATGCATAGGGGAATTACTTACAGAAATTTCAATATAATAAAATATGCCCCTGAGTGCTTTCTTGTGTGATGTGGAAGATACAACATTTATTTATAAAAAGAAACAAAGAAAAAAAACCCTCACTCATGAGAGTCACAACCTATGAGCAAATTAAAACAACTATCTTAGTGAGCAAAACACTACTTTCAGACAGTATAGGGAAGACAGGAAGCACAGATTGAAAATGCAAAGAAACAGAAAATGAGGAATGGTAGAAATAGAAAGTAATCAGTAACAAAATCTCATGTGACAGCTCAAAAAAGGAGAGTCAGTGTAAACCTTTAAATAACAGTCAGGAAAACTCTTGAACTTGGTCCACTCCTTGGTTTTGGTAGGTTGCCCATTCTCACTCAACAGTAAGCTGGGATGTGGGTGGCAGAAAGCTAGGGTCACTCACTGGGTGAGAACCAGAAGTCCTAGGTATCAGGGATGATTGCTTAGCACAGCAGCAGTAAGGAAAGTCAGAGGCAGGCAGGAATGAGAAAAGTAGGAAATCAAGCAAGGATAGGGAGGAGGTTGCTACTATCAACTTTCCAAGGACAATGAAGTTTCAACTTCAAATTGCCAGGCAGAAGCAAGGCAGGCTTGACTCTGGACATATGCTATATTCCTACACGACTCTGAATCTCAGTTTATTCATCTACAGAGGAGGGAATAATGACTACCTATTGTGAAAGTTAAATGGCATAAAACTGACCAAAGTACATGGTACAGGAAAGGCAAGAAATATTACTGACCAAAAAATTTTACTTAAGCATATATGAGCATTGAGTGTACTCTACCCTCTTATTGAGGGAAGGACAAAAACCTGAAACCAACGGGACACTCTTCCTGTACCTTTAGCTCTCTTCGGAGGTATCCTCTGACACCTTTTGAAAGACTCGTTTGCTCAGTGTGTACTGCTCATTGTCAGGGTCCGTAGAAAGAAGAAGAGTATGGTCCCACCAAAATTCACCGATGGGAGATTTTTGTTTAAAAAAAAATGGTAGAGCTATTATTGTTGTCTTTAAATATTTACTGATTTGCATAACACTTGAAGGCGTTGGGGACAATAGTGTTAAATTGCTGTAAGTAGGTTCTACAGAAGATTAGAACAGAAAGGGCTGCTAGGAAGATTGCCATTACTATTTAAAATCTGGGTTCCCATTCCATCCCATCAGCAAAATTTCATTAGAACCTACATATACAAGACATTACACAGGATAAGAATAAAAGCATCTTGCAGTCTGGTAGTAGCAATGTGTTGTAATACCAGTAACTACAATGCACATTTGGAAAAAGTGAAATATCATGGCTATACAACTGTGTCAAGTAGGGGGAAAAAAAAATTCTGGTAGGAAATACCACTGCAAGGTCCAAAACCAACAGGGCAAATTTAAGCTTGGTCTAAACGAAAAGAAGGAAGCCAGGTCAGCAAAGATCCAGCATGTTGGTGGGAAAACTTGAGACAGATATGGAGAACTATAAGCAGGTGGATTTCTCAGGAGCAGCAGGAAGTGGGGTGGTGATAGGGCTATGGCTAGAAAAAGACCACAAATGATCTCAATTTCCAGACTGAGGAGTGAGGATTATAACCATAGAAAACTAAATATAGACACTTCAAACACTCAGGAGCTGAGTCAAAACAGGATCTGTAAGAGAGTCTGCTTCTAAGAGAAAGAAGGCTCAATTTAGAGTGACCCCACTTGCACAGGTTTAAGTGAGAACCAAGCCAGGAGTCATGGGTGGGTGACTAACAGTATGAAATGCACACAGAACCAATTCAGGGTCGCAAGCAGGTTTTGTGATTTCATCCTGAACAACAGCTGAGGAAACAGAGTCAGAGGCAGCTAGAATAAAGGATGAGTCACTAGTAAATCAGTGACACAGGTCTTAGCCCCAGGGCAGTGAGCTCAGGCTGGCCTACACAATGGACAAAGATACAAACATCATGGTCTTGGGTAAGCCTGTGAGAACATCTCAAGATTTCTGTGATGGTAGGAACAGAACAATTCTGGACTAGAAGAAGCCTCAAAACTCCCTGCATACTTTCACTATGTACAACTAAAAATCTTCCTTAAATCTACTCAGGTCTGAGGTGGTAAAGCCTGGTGTATGTTTGTGTCTGGCATTTATAGGTTGGTTGGGGTCACAACTGCTATGTCCATTTAACAGCTGAACTATATTCACATCTATCCCCAAATCAAGTATTTTTTCAGTGAAGAGTTCCATATTTGACACCACCATCTGCAGGGAAGCTCCCCTCACCACAGAACTCTTTACCATTACAGTAAGGATCAGACCTTAAGCTAAGTGCTTGTTTGCTCTCCTGAATGTAGAGCACTTCCAAGACCCACACCCACCCCTACACCCCCCCACACACAAAGGTCAATTTTATGAGACTAGAATTAGAACTGTCTTCCCTGTGTCTTCCAATACCTAGCACTTAAATAAACATGTTGATGGAATCACTTTTTATAGCAGTGGCTTTTAGCTGCCCCTAACTAGCATGCACATTTATAATATGTAGGAATCTAATTTGTAAGAGAAAACTGCAAGAGAAATGGGGAATATACACACATCTCCATACATACGTAGATGAATATCTACTTATGTATCAGATTGGAAACTGACTATAAAGCAAAACAAAACTAGCAGTCCTTGTCAATGAGGAAAGAAAAAGTTTTCCTGACTTTTTTTTATCATGCACTAAACTCTAGATGCCTCTACTACTAAAGAATCAGAATATATTAAATTTGCATGATATAAACAATGTAAAAATGGTATCAAAATGTCTCAATTCTCAAGCAAAACAAAAACTTTTCCCAAAAACTAATCCTTTTGATAAGTCCATGCTAAGGGGATCTAATATGAAAAACCATCCAAAAAAAGTCAATTCTGATCTGTCAATGAACATAGCAGCATTTGGACAGATTACAGCTAGCAGGAAGCCTTCACATATGTTTCTTGTTACCATTCATCAGATCTTAGCATGATATAAGAAATGAACAAATTACCTGGAGAGGCCTAATTCTCTCACAAGAGACACAGTGACCCAAAAAAGGGGACCTTGTTGTTTTTCTCCTTTTCTTTACTTACTGTATTTTAGTAGACCTATTAAAAACACTATCAGATTTATACAACTTTACATAAACTGAATCATACCAGCACTTCTACCAAATGTATATTATTCCCCCTCTTTCACAGAAGAAGTAACTAAGGCTCATAACATAGGAGTCATTTGTTTGACAAGATCACACCCCTTGTGAGGAGTAACAGAGGCTGAATTCACATATAAGTATGTGTGACTTCTAGGTTCAATCATTATCTCCTCCATGCCCAAATAAAGTTCTGGAAATGGAAAAATAAAAGAAGAAAAAATATATTGTGTGGATTTAATCTAAAATTTCCCATCAACATATCGTATCACTGTGTTGCCTGGAATATGTCTGAAAGAGAAGAGATAACTGCTGAGATTTTTTTCCTCAAGAAAGACACCATGTTAAATACTATTGGTGTCTCAATGTTCTCAACACCTTACAAATGAGCAATAATAGGCTGCTCTCCTCATTTGTTCTGACCACATCAGTACACAAATATGTCCTCATTTCCTGCACCAAGTGAGAGAATCTCTACTACTAAAATTTGCAGTACATTTTCTAGTCAGCCCTGCCAGTTTTAAACTACAGGTTCTTACATTTATCACCAGCAAACCCAGCAGTGTGTTCAGATCCTGAGTCAGCTTCAAAAACCCCAGCAGCAGCTGGTAAAAATGGGATGCTAATTCATTACAGATGGCAAAACACTGCCTACATTTCAATTTATTTACATTTTCAGAAAATTTGAATCTGCAGCTAAGATTGCCAAATTATTTGAACGTGTAAGTTTTAGCCTTTTCCAATTCAGTCGCTGCTCAATAAAAATTAATGCTTATATGGTAAAATTCTTTCAATAATCTCAATTAGGCCTATCTTCTTACAGTTAATATTTCAAAAGCTATTTAACCTGGTAAAATCTAATTTGGTATTATAAAAGTCACAAGCAGAGCAGTAGCAAAATTAGGCGTAAAATCACACCAGATTTTTCCAAATAGAATTATTATATATTATAAGATAATTTTAGTACTTTTATAGTCTCCACAATTGCTATGGAAGAGTCATAAATTAATAAATTGCAACATTATTAAAAGGCCTTCTATGCCCCCCCCCCTTTTTTATTAGGATAATAGAGACAGAAAACACATTTAGAGAATTTTTAAAAGTCAAGTGGACAGATTTTTTAAAAATACCCAAATTAAATGTTTATAGCGCTGCTGCCCCCTCCTGGAATTTGTCTTTGTAAAAACCCCCCACACATCTCAAAAACAGTGAACATGAAATATTTTAAATCTAAGTACTGAAACCTCTTCTAAGAGCTGCTAATATGTTTTCCTCTTATCAAAGTTCTACAAAGACATACAATCATCAAGTAAAATAAAACCATTCTCAAATCCCCTGTGCTTCCTGGGAGCAATGACCTTGCTACTTGCTTATTAAAAGAGCTAGAGAACATTTAATTGTTTAAGTCTTTAACCCTCTAACCATCTCTTCAAAATTTCTCAATGTTTTTTTAAACATTTCCTCTCTTTATGTTCCTCCGCTAGCCTAACCCTCTTCATCTCCTCATCAGTCACCTTCACCCATGAAGCTTCATCTCTTCAGAATATCATAATCTATCTTCTTTCTTCCATGTCACTTACAAGTATCTCTAAAATAAGCACTAGTATAAAAATACTCTCCCCTCCTCAAAATTTCATCATCTACCATATCATTTCTGGTCTTTCTGTAGCTGACAGCACCAGGGTACAGCCTTGTGGAGCATGAACTCCTCCTGCCCCTACTTGCAACTCTAATTATTTCCTTCAATATTCCCGGCCAAATGTCCTTCAGGACAGTCAAAAATAAACAAAACTCTAGGTAAAAGCAGTGAGCTCACTTGAAAACTACAACTCCCCCAGCTATGAGGGCCATCCTGAAGCCTCTTCTATACAGAATGCTGGACTGGGTAGTTCACTACCCTGACCCTCCAGACCCAAGCTGCTCTGATTTCCTGGCTTCCCCAGAGCAACCCATTTCTCTGCAATATGACTTCCACCAATGTTTCCCCCACAGGCACCTTGGAAAAATAAAAGTGGTCTCTTAGATATTTTAAAGTTTCAAAGAAGCTTAACAATAAAGCAAGGTCAAAACAATGTTATAAGAATTGTAACATTAAACAAAGTGGCTATGTTTTAAAACACCCACAAAAATACAACTGAGGACCTTGGTAGATGTGAGGCTGAGTCAATGGTTCTCTTCCCCTGCCTGTGATGAACCCAGCACTCACAGAATATGAAATAGTGGTTAAGGTCATGAGTCACACAATGGCCATTTTCTGCTGTGGAAATTTGTAAAAGTGTGTGATTACATTTTACCATATATGTAAAATTAAGAAATCACAGTACATACCTCACATGGCTCTTATGAAACAATCATAATCAACTTAAAACAGTGTCTGGCAGAAGGTTCTAAGTGTTCTTCTGTCTCTCCTCACCATCATCACCAACATGGTTTTATAAAAGTGGACTACAGGCCCTCCCTGCCTAAATCCTAAAGATCACTGATAAAAAGAATTCCCAAATCTACAGTTTTGACCTGCCTCCTAGGTCATTTTTATGCACACTAACGTTGAAGCATGACTACTCTAATGAAACTTCTCTTAAGATAATCAATAAACTCCTAAATGTCAAATCAATGAGATCTTCTTAAATCTCATTCCACTCAACCTCTGTGAAACAGCTGACACTTCTCAGGCACTCTGCGGCAATGACATGACTGACCCCCAAATCTTCACTGCCACTGAACATAATTAGGAATGGACAGTCGCACTCTTCTATAAAGAACTTCCAGTACCACGGTGCGTTCAAGCCCTAAATAACCCCTTTCTCTAAAACAAGCTTTTGATCTTTCTTTCCTTTACTGACACAACCTTTTCCAATGATTCATTCCAATGCCAAAATTTAAGTCTCTCATGAGGAACACTTGAACAGTCTTTAAATTAGATCTCCTTTGTCTCCAATAAAGTCTTCACTTTTCTAATCATCTTTCATATTACCTCTTCCTAAAAGGTAGATTTGTTCATATGAACATTATGATTTAAAAATTAAAAAAAGAGAAAGTAGATTTCTTTTCAATTATTACCAAATAACGCTTACCGGACTTCCCAGAGAAAAAGGCCTCAACAACTTGGCTGCTACAGAATGGCACAGCACACCACGATGCACACAGCTATTTAGACTCTGCTTAGTTCCTGCGCTAAAGCATGAATGTCCCTCTCTAATAGTATTCGCTCCTATGATGTCTCCCACCTAGAATAAAAAATGTCCTTTCCATACTATCAGCTACCAAATCTTACACATGCTTTGAAACTCAGCTTACCTCTATAACCCTGCAACTCTTCTATAACCCTGCAACACCTTAGAAGTCAAAATAATCTTTCTTTGATGATGTTCACCAAATTAAGCTGCAATTTCTACTTATTCTGAGTACAATCTTGATTACCAAAACCTAATAAAAATTAGTATTTTGAAGAGATAACCAAGAAAGATCTTATTAGGAAAAATAGCCTTTTTCAGAGTAGTTTAAAAAACAGAGGTGCTGATGCTACACAATAAACACATTTTTTAATATGGAACTTCATGAATTTATGAGTCATCCTTGCACATGGACCATGCTAATCTTCTCTGTATTGTTCCAATTTTAGTATTTGTGCTGCTGAAGCAAACACAAAACATACATTTAAAATTAAAACTTTCAGCGCTACAGTTGCTGAATGTTTTAAACACAAGATATATTTTTGTGGCTAATCCCTTGACATATTTTTGTAACTATTACCTTCTATAATTAAAGATCTATAAAATTATGCAACTAAAATTTCCAAGGAATATGCTTGGGTCTTTGCTATTGCTCCCTGTCTGGGCAAAGTAATCTCAAGATTTTAATTTAGCTAACTACTCAAGCTGGGAACTCCAAGCTTACTGCATTCATTAGCATTCTTTCCTCACTGGTAAAGGGACAGATATTTTGCATGTAAATAAAATGAATACTATAGGCTTGTAACCTAAAAACCTATAGATTATAACAAACCTATAGATTATAACAATCATAGTGTTCATATGAACAATCTTTCAATGAATAGAAAGATTCAACAGGAAATTATATTAATTTATGGGATACATGGATTCTAATGAAATATAAAACAGTGTGCTGAGATCACAATCAAGAAAGAAGGAACTGTATAGTGTAAAATTTAAGTCACAGCTAACCTTACAAGAAAACTGAGACTAGGGGCTTTGGTGAAGGGCTAATAAATCACAGACCCACTAGTCTGAATCATTTTTAGATTTTGCTGAAATTGATAAGTGTGCTAATGAGTTTCTGGCACTGTTGTTTACATATTCTTCTTAATTAGTAAAGTTAGTTGAAAGTTACCTGCCCTCCACTAAGAGCTCTTATCTTGGATAGAGAAACCCTGAGGATATTCACTGACATCCCTAAGGTATAAGGGTGGAGGTGAGGAGCAGAAAGATCTGAATTTGGAAGAGAAAAAAGAATCACAACTTTGCTTTCAATAATCTCTTGTCAATGCCCACTATGATGAAAGTGGGCAACAAGCTAAAGTTTTCTGCAGTACCTGTCCCTAAGAAATTTTAGTTTTCTATCACATTATAATTATTCCAAATATTCTGAAATAGTTCTTTTGTAAAATTTTATGAGACATACAGCTGTCTCTTATTTAACAAGCAGAAAAAACCATGTATATCACTATCTCACAAAAATGTGCACTGATAATACTTCAATATAAATTGCTGTCTTTTCATTAAGTCCTATATATTTTAAGCATTTAAAAACCATCATAAAAAGGAATCTAGAGGTATTTCTCCTAGTTGACTAAGGACATACAGTTGACACAACTCATCTTAGAACTGTGTGCACTAAAGTTCATCCTTGTTTTTGAGGAATATTCAGTACTAGTAAATGTAGGATGATGACTTATTTTTGTTTCCTTGTAAAATGGTTTTGTGAAGATAATGATTACACTATGTGTTCCTTATCACATTTTTGGGAGAAATAACCTAACAGTTACATTAACCCTCCAGTAAGTGCATTCACTGTACAAAGAACACA
Source organism: Uropsilus gracilis (assembly GCA_004024945.1). Taxonomy (NCBI): domain Eukaryota; kingdom Metazoa; phylum Chordata; class Mammalia; order Eulipotyphla; family Talpidae; genus Uropsilus; species Uropsilus gracilis. Next base: position 27,614 of record PVHY01013460.1, on the reverse strand, counting down.
TCATAAATTCTCACCATTTACAGTAGATAAAGGATTATTATTTTCAGGTATTGATGAGATTGAGGTCTGGAAAGGTTAAGTTGCTTGTGCAAAATCATGAACCTAGAAAAAATTCAAGTAATTACCCTTACTAGCCAGGTTTTTGCTAGGCTCACAGCCCAGTACTTTGGTGACCCAAGCAATCTGTTCAAGGTATGACGGAAGAAAAAACAAAACAAAATACTATTTAAATACTCTGAAGACAAATGAGAGATCTTTAGGAAAAAGGTTAAAGTACTGTTTTCCACTGACACACTACATATAAGTAATTTCCCAAGAGGTAACAGGAGTTTTCAACTTCTTTCATACGCTGCCCTAAATAAATTTATATAACTAAAGAGGAGGAAATGCATTTATTCATTAATTAGGAGGCTTATTCAAAGCAAATGGGGGAGGGGGGGAATAATAGGGCGTTTGGAAGTAGGAAACTGCTCACAACTCTCTCTTTTCCCAAAGCTGGACGTACCTGAACACCAGGCTGGGAACCACTGAAGGAACTCAGAGGCAGCAGCATCATCAAAGAAAAGTTTGCCAAGTCCCTGAGCTTGTTCGGTATCTGAACTGCAAATGCTGACCATGGGGACAGAGCTAGGAATATTCCTGTAGTTTCTGGAAGAAGCTACTATGTTGTTCTCTCATTTTCCATTTTAGGACAATTCATGGACATGAAATGTTAAAATGCATTGACATTTTCTAGGTGGAAAATTTTAATAGGGATATTTCTATTATTTATAGAAATTAAAAGCCACTCAGACTATACAAATATTATAATGATATTTATTAAACAGACTGAAATCTCGAACATGAATTCAGTCTAACAATGGACTCCAGAAGATTCCCCAAATTAACACATTGCACTGCTATAATTTATACAGCATAAGAAACAGGCCAACAGATGCCAATTTATTGATACTGATGCTATTTTCTTTATGAATATGTACTGTGGACTGGAGTACAACAAAATTTCTCACATTAATAGTCAGATGAATAAAGTGGTCATATGTAAATTACCTCCTAATATGCTGGACAGTTTACGTGTATTACTCTTACCATTATGTGATTGGTAAAAGTGAATTTGCAAATTTAAAGCACTTTGCTTCCTTATGATATACAAGCTCTTCTCTTTAAAACCATTTTCAGCATTCCTAGGTGTATAATTCAGCAGCATTTAGTATAATAATCCTATTGTTATGAAATCATTGCTATAACTTATTTTAAAATGTTTTGTGACCCTGAAGGCATAAATATCTGCCTCTAAAAATAAAACATACTTTTAAAATAAACAAACAAAAATCCCACCCACATTTGTAACTACTTGTTTAGATATATGTTATATTTTAGAAGGCAGGGCGCCAATTTAAACAGCTACTCTATTTTATCTAAAAACAACCATAAAAGTAATGAACCATTTTGAATGAGATGGCCATGTGGACATCACTAAGAACAGTGAGATTTGCTCAAAAATAAAATTTACTAGCTGACTTGTTTGAATATATTTTACATAGCCAGGATTGTAAATTACATCCTATCAATACCACTGCTGAAAGCAACTTCCAACCAAAATGACATGAGATACTGAACAGATGAAGTGCTGTTCAAAGTCAATGCAGCCCAGACTTAGGGGACAGAAGAATTAATGAGAAAATGAGAATCTAGCAGATGGTGCTGCAGGATTCCTTGCAGCACATCCGCCACCTCAAGCAGCTTCTATACATGCAAAGCCCCAGGGCCCCACCTGGTAGCAGCATAATTACCCTAAATGTGCACTTATGTTTCATTACACCTTGGCCATTACTATGTGCACTGATTACAAGTATCAATCCCTTTCATTTTCATACACCTCTGCAGTTCCATAGCATTCAACTGTGAAAACTCAGCACTCTCTTCGCTTCTAACATGAGGCCCATGCTGATAAAACCACAGAGGGTAAATTATTTGTCACTCTACAGGGTGCCAATTCAGTTTGATAAGGATGACATCATCCCCATTTTACCAATAACAATGGCACTAACAAGAACGTGTAATCAACAAACCTCAGTCCTCTGGTAGCCCTGGCAGGTGCAACTCTTTTTATGCTAAAAATAAGCCAACATTAGCTTCCAGCTCAAAACTATTTCTTTTATCACAATGCTAAGCAGAAGTTGGCTTCCATAAGGCACTGCAGCTGCTGCTACTGCCGCCGCTTCTGCAGATGCCTGCATTAATTGTATCAAGGACACACTGAAATAAGTGCTTATTCAGCACAATGGCTATTGGGGAGCAGCTGGAGGCTCAAGACAAACTGTCTTGAAGAGAATGTACCAACCCAGTGTGTAAATTACAATGATGAAGTACAAAGAGAGTCTAAGTTTAAGGGTCTAATGTAACTGCAGACCAGCATGAAAATGTAGTGTTATCAATGGAGTTCAAGGCAAAGTGTTTTCTAAATTAGGAACAGGCTCACTCAGATTTCACTAAAACCACTTTCAGAAAGGGGGTAATATTTAGTGCCATTTAATGCAGCAAAAAATAAGAAAGTCACTACTAAAAAACTGTTACTGTTGTCCGTGTGTGTGTGTGTGTGTGTGTGTGTGTATGCATATATATGTATACTATATAGCCTTAGTAAGAAAAAACTGGGCAAGTTTCCATCATCCCTTTGGTACTTATTCATGTTTCTCTATATATTAACTTTATGTTCTTTAGTCATTTTTCTTCTATTTTCTAACATTTACACTCATGAACAGGAATGAATTAATGACATTCATGAACAGGAATGAATTAATGTTGATTAAAAACTATTCCAGTTGACAGGTCACCATGGGGACCTGTGGAAAATACCACTGAAACAAAATTCCATGGACAGGAATAAAATGTGATATAGGTGAGAGAAACAGGTGAGGGTTGGGTCACAGTGATTCTGTCCTTTCTCACCATGGTCCACGAAGAACCCAACTGCTTTATATCTGCATCACAGACCTCACTTGCTACTTGGGTACCCTTCAACCACAACAGTGTTTCTGAATTTTCACAAAATTACCTGTACTTCTGGTAAAGAATCACACTTTTACTAATTACAAATGATTCCAAATCACTACAATGAGTACTTCTACAAATTTTCAAACCCTTAAACATAAACACACTAGGATCTTTATCATCCACAGATCTCCAAATTCACCAAGGTTGCACCATTTATAATTGGCTTTCCTTTAAGGTGACATCTCAGGCACACATTAAAAGATTTAATATACAAGTAAAAAACTACAAGACTTACACAATCTAACACTAAGATGGACAAGTTAGACTGACTTACAAATAAATAAAGAACTAAACTTGGATCTCAGAGTAGAGCAATTCCAATACAAATTCAAGCCTCAGAAAATTCAAACTGCATCTTCTTCTATATCTACAAGACATCAGACATAAAGAAATAGTGAAAACCGCTAATAGTCACAGAAACTAAAGGCCCGTGATTTAAGTCACTAATACTATATCAAGTATAGGTGCTTTAATGTTCACTAATATTTATCGTGAAAAGACAAAAATTTGCAGAGCATTGCCCAACACACATAGGCAAGAGCAACTGCAATTTTATCAGTGTGGGAACCAGCATCTCAGAACTACAGCAACAATTTTCTTTCTTACATTGCATTTTCTACAAGAATTTGCCACGATGCTGAAATGTTATTACTGTCATATTCAAACCAGTATATCATCTGCAATCCCATAAAATAACAATTAACACTATGTCTTCACCCAAATGATATATAGGTGAATTTTAAAGCTTCTAAGCAGTCTAATCACAAGAGACATGACTTAAACAACCCCACACACTTACCTAGTCCTTTACAATGTATGAGATACCCACGTGAACATTGAAGAAGTTGGGAAAGATCAATTTAAAAAGGAACAAGGATAAAATTCCAGTGTAAAATAACAAGGCAAGATAGTTATGCCCCAAAGTCGTAACAGTATTCTTTTTTTTCTGAAACAGGTTTCTTCATTAAGGGTATTTGATGTTTGACAGATATATTAGCTTTTGAGCATCATTTGTCATGTTTATTTTTAATAGGTTTCCCTTAGAACAGCTGTCTAAGATGGTAATCTTTTCTTTTTTCTTGAGCCTTTTGTAAATATTTGAAATAGCTATTCATTAACAGTTACACATTTATCCAGTCCTCTTGTATGACTTGTGAACTAGAATTAGCCTTTATTTTATTTTCTCTATCTGTTGGCCAGACTAGAGAAACCCTGCTGTTTGGGTTCAATCTGTCAAGGTTCAAATTATCCTCCAACTGAGAGCTAATCAAGGGCATCTGACCTGGTTTGCAAATAAACTAGGAACAAAAGTGGGTTTATTTTTTCTTTCTGTGGAGCACTGGTTCTCAAAAAGTAAAGCAAAACAAGAGTGGGTCACAAATGCAATTGCCTAAAATTAAAACCAGGCACAACTGGCGAGTGAAGATGTACTGGCTCTGCTCAGCGTTTCTGGAGGACTAGGCTTTCTAGCTATAAATCCATTTTTTATAGGAATTGGTTTGCAAATACATTTCAAATTAAAATTCACAGTTCATTTAATTCAAGTCTATGGCAGGAGGAGAACATAGATTTTCAGGCCATCAAGCCTCTCTGAAGGGTACACTGCGAAGTATCTTCATGGATCCCAAGCCTCAAGTTAATAACTACATGTAGCAGAACTAACCTTTCTGCGCCATTAACACCACTACTATATCCATTTTTGTACATATTTCTTAAATATGCAGCAGTTTTCTTTTAAACATTTTAAATCTCAAACGCAAAAGGAATATGTGTTTTTACAAATGATTTTCTTTAAATGTAATTAATGAAAGGACTAAAATGTAGTCTTATTTGATAACATATATTAAAACACTCTCTTAGTATATTATGGTTCTTAAAGCTTAAAATTATTATTTGGCTGTGATTTTCAGCATTCTGGTTTTTTTTTGTGTGTGTGTGTTTGTTTTGTTTTTTAACTGGTATCTGCTTTTTGAACAGCAATGGCCAATGAAAATGAAGACCTGCGAAATGTGTCAGTGGCACTATTCAAGTTATGATTGCAATTCCACCAAGGGCTTCTCTCAAAATGATCCCAACTGATGAAATGACCCCAGTTATGATAATAAACCAAATTGCACTATAGCAACCAATGTATTGCACTATCAAGTATTTGACCACAACGTCTCCCTGAGGGGCAGCCTGCTATCGTGCCAAGTGTGCTGGCCCATCAATCAGGAAATTTCTATTTTAATACTCTTCAGACACACCATGTAACATCTCTGTAGTCAGTAAAACAGAGACAACAAGCACCAGTAGCTATAATTCATGTGGCGAATGCAAGGATGAAATGAAAGCTAGATGTAAAAGTGCAAAAAAATTATTTTGGAACCCAGTTCACAGGCAATTTTATTAATATGAAGATCCATAAAATAGCATAATGTCTGAATTATATTTATAATCATACCAATATTCATAGAAAAAAAACCCTGTCACAAGAATGGAAGTAAAAGTGGGATTACAATCACTGATGTGGTGGTAAAATACAATAAATACTATGCAGTATATAAAACAGATTTTCATTTACTTAGGGAGAGCCATTTTGATTCCCTGGAGTGCATATTTAAAAAAATAGTGGCTGATGACACAATCAATGCCAAGAAGAGCAGGGATCTATTTTGAGAAATGCCTCCTTTTACCTAATATACATTGGTCCAAGTATTTAGTTTTACTTTGACCAAAATTATGAGTAAGCCAGTCAGCATTATGTAGCACCTTATATTTTATCAAGTTCTATATTTAAGATGTAAATAGCATTTCACCACCACAAATCCTCCAGTTAGTATTTGACAAATGTTTGCTAAATAAACAAAAAAGGAAATAATTTTAAATTAAAGTGCATATTAATATTACTCAGTGTGTTAGAAAAATCTTAGCATTTACCCAAGTAAACGACTTTAAATGTCTTCAGTTTAAATCAAGTAATACATAATGAAATGTAAAAAGTCAATCTGAACAAAGACATTAGGATTTTCAAAACATATAGAAGAGGTATATTTTTCTTTGGAGCAATATTCTTAAATTTACAAAAATGACTTACACTTGAAAATTTAGTTATTGAGATAAACTAGCCAGAAACATTCAAATGCTAGCTAATAGTTAGAGAAATTATTTAAAAATCTTCATTCAATTTATTATCCAATTAACTTAATGCCAAGTTTCTCCTACCCCCATGCCCCACCTGTGCCCATTATTTACCAAAACTAATTATATAGTGAGTTACATCTTCAAGTCAATACAACTGTAAATGAAAGTCAGATTATTGCATACAAATTATTTCAATTCTTAAAAATAAAGCACAGATGTAACCACTGTAATATAGATTGAAGACCATGAATTCACTTGTATAAAATATGTAACAACCTTAATTTTCAAAGAAAACAAATATTATGTTTTTAATTCCAGTTTCATTTAGCATTTTCTGTATAAAACATGCCCTGTTATATTTTTTAATTCATCAATAATATTTTATATAATAAAACATGCTGTACATTAATATTCACAAAATTAAAGTCTTGACTGTGCCCAATCCACATTATCCTCTCTAAATTACCTCACATCTGTGAACAATCCATCTTTCTCTCATTACCAATCAAGGGGACTGGCACACTGTGCCTTCAAACTCCAGGATCTATAGCCAGATATTTAGGAAGCTCGTTCTGAGAACACTCACTACTTTCAGTATGTAAAGCGATAGATGAAGTCTCCAGTGTACAGTTACAGGGCATGCCTGCATGTATTTCAAAACCATTTACTGATCACATGGGAGGTTAAACATGCACACTCTCAGGCCCCACCAAAGGCCCAAACAAAATGAGCAAGTGATCAGATGTATTTTAGAACGTGAAAAACACATCTGCCGTCCAAAGTTTCTTCTTAAAAGGCATCGGAGTGTGAGAGCATACAGGTGTAAGCACAGAAATATGCAAGACCGAATTGAAAAAGGAAAAAAAGCAAAATAACAGTGCAATCACATTTTCTTAGATGTTGGTATTTCTCCTGTTCCTCTGTCCCTCTTCTTCCTTCCTAACAATAATAATAAATATGTCATTTATTAAAATTTCTCAAACTACCACAGACTTAGCATTATGTTACCTGGTTTAATTTTTAGTTTTTTTTACCTTGTTTAATTTTTAATGATCATCTAATAATACTTTATCCCGTTTTTCAGACAGGAAAACTGAGGCTGACAGGGAACAGCTTTTCTTTAGGCTGCAGAGCTAACCAACTATGCAACAAAACCTAATTTTATGTTCTTAACTAAAGTGTGCTAGCATCTTCAGCTTATCAAAGCACTGAAATTAATGTTACAGAGAGGAATCTCCATAAAAGGGTGATGTTCCCTGCTCCATCTAATGACGGGTGAAGCTAAGAGGCAAGGGGAACTTGGGGAAGACTTGGAAGGACACACAAGGGAGACACAGAGTTGGGACAGGTAGACAGACTTGGAGACACATGGAGCAGAGAGACTTGGAAGAAAAAGGGCACACTTGCTTCTTAGTCTTAGCCTTGCACCAGAGACATGAAGGACATGGAAGGAGACATGTGGAGCTGAGACATGTAGATACACTTGGAAGACACCTGAATGAGAGAGCCACAGGGAGAATGAGGATGGTAGCACTTGTACTGTACTTTAATTATTTGTACTGTACTTTAATTTCGCTCCTTTGGTCCCAGATTTGTCTAGCCCCTTTTGCCCCTTCCTTTTGGTTCCCTCAGGTGCTTTAGAGCTGTGGTAAGTTTTCAGGTCTGTTTGGATGAGCTTTTGTCTACATGGGGATAGGTAACTTAAGGTATTTTAACGGGAACTATTCTTTCTTCTCTATGCACATTCATCCTATTAAAGCCTTTTCACACTAAGAGTGTGCTTTGATTTTATGCTACAGATGGTAAACCCCTTTAGAATGTGCAAGTTCCACGATTACCTACTCCTCAATCTGCATGCTAACATTATCACTCACTAATATAGTAACTTACTGCACTGTAAGCTGTTCTTTATATGTTTAACAGTTACTAGTCATATTACATACATAACCAGAAATTGTTTACATGATAATCCTATTATTACTATTACATTTAATCAGATCTACTTGGTGACTATTAAAAGGTACAATAAAAATAAAAAAGGTACATAGAATTTTAAATATAATAAAAATATCTAATAAAATACACTTATTACTGTATAACACACCACACAAAAAGTTAGAGGCTTAACAATAACGTGTCATTGCTCACAATTCTGTGCTCTGGGTTAAGCTCAGCTGAACATTTCCTCTAATCAATGTGATAGCTTGGACATTCAACATGGTTTTTTCCTTCACCTGTTTGGAGTTGAAGCTAGGAAGTTAAACTATCCATGAGTTGGCTATGCAAGACTCTGGCAAGAGGATATCACCCACAGGGTAGTCGGATCCCTGAGATGTCTCAGGATTCCAAGTAACATCCACAAGAGCAAGTCAAATTCTTAGTAAAACTCTACTTGCATAATGAATCCCACTGGTTAAAGCAAGACACATGGCCAAACTGACAGTGTGCAAGGGCCCTATCTACACAGACTATGTGCCCTGATAGGTGTGATTCAATGGGGGCGGTCAAGTAACAGTCTACCAGGTTGTTCCAAAAGTTTATCTGTGTGGTATTCAAAAGAAAGAAAGCAGGAGCTGTGAATCCAGTTGTTTAAACTTAGATTTTTGAAAAATGTATTTATGAAATCTATAAAAATGACAAAAGACAAAATCAACCTAACAAATATTTCCAAATACATTTTATGGCAAAAATGGGCTTTGGTCTACTGTCCACATAGCCTTTAAACCCTGAGTCAAGTCCAGTAATCCACAAGTGTCAAGCAATATGGCCCAATCTAATTGAACAAGTTGGAAGTTTCTCCAAGCTGTTCTGTGCTTGGGTTTATTTTCTCTGTTTTTCTGATTTCATAGTCTTGCTTTAATCTCTGACTCAGATCCCTTTATTCTGTTGACTTTCTACGTTTAGACTTTGAGATTCACTGTATTTCTCAGCTCTGGTTATTCTAAATGCGAGATGCATATATACACACATACATACATACATGCATGCAAACCCTATATCAGGTCTGACTCATGAAATACTACTACTATCCCTTCCCCACCAATGAAAAGGGCTGTCACTTCACACCCACTCCCTTAGGGGGGTATTTAGAGAAAGCAAATGTTTTTCCTAATAGCATAAATATGCAGACAGCTTTATATGATTTATGGTATTTAAGCTTTGCTCTAAAAAGAAAACAGCTGATCTCACTAAGAAGAAAGTTTTTTAACTGGGCATCTGATAGAGGATAAAAGCATAAAGACTCCCACAAGATGGGTAATGGTCAAAGGGGCCAGGAAGGAAGTGAACAACTGATAACATATTAAAGAAGACAGTCATACGAAGACAACAGGAGAAACCTTTCAACGAAAGTGGGAAAGCTAGGGCTATATTCAAGGCACAGGGTAGAGAGACAAGACTGGAACGGAGAAGACAAGATTGGAATGGAGAGTATCACCGGTCATGTGGGACCACATTCCTCCGCTGCAAAGTTGGATTTTTTTGCCAAATGCAAATTACCTTTCTTAGTCTCAGTCTCTCCTCCTCTAAGAAACCACCATTTGATCTTTAGTCCACAACTTTCCTTTCCTTAACTTTCCAATCATGTGTCTTCGTCACCCCCTACCTCCAAAGTCTTTGAACTGTTTTCCAAAGAGGACATTCTTAATGCTCTTACCACAGAGCCAAAAAGGCTTCAGTTCCATACTGTGAGTGCTGGGGCAGTGGACAGGAGGTTAGGGCATTGCAGCCCTGGAAACGAAGGGCCAGGGTAAGGACAAAGATTTCCTTGTATTCTCCAATTCTTTGATTTATGCACAGAGCTGGAATCATGACTAACCATGGGACAAGCTGGAAGCTTCCAAATTGCTCCTGAAGAAGTCTTCATGGATAGCTTAGTATTTGTGAAAGCAAATTCTAAGGCTATCAGGCTCTTACAGGATCAGGCAGAACCCACCAATTCCTAAGTTAGGTAAGTAAGTTTTAGTTTTTTACGTCTCAAACAGTTACATTTTGGTTTTCTATATTTTAGCCAACTAATAAAAAAAGCAATGACTTCAAGAACCCATTATCTGGACCGAAAAACTAATGGGCAATTCTTTAAAAGTAATGTGCAATTGTTTAAAAATGCACTGCCTTTTCTTTGTGTTGTGTAACAAAAGAGAGATGTACTTACAAACCATTTAAAGAATATAGTAAGTGACAAAAATTTTAATATACACTCTGCTCCTTTAACAAGAGTGGCATTTTGGTTAATTACTCCTTTTATTAATCTACATTTAATCTTTTGACTATCAATTTTTAAAAACAGTTGATTCTATATAACTATAGAATATGAGTTTACATTACATTTTTTCAAAAACAAAATTATGAGACTCTTTAAGTTAATACAAGCTTTGTAAACAGTATTATTCAAAAGTGCATAATGCTACTCTGGGTAAATATGTCAAATTTAAGAGCTTTCCAAACAGCATAAATGTAGATTCCCACAGATTTATCATTTCCTAAGTTCATTTTTAAAGAGAAATACACAAGGGCATACCCTATCTCAAGGAAATAGAGGTATTTTACAAAGCTACATAAACCCACATTCTATTCTCTCTATACCTATAAAAACAATTAGCTTACCACATCAACAAGTTGATGCACAACAGAGGTATACTATAAAATATGCTTATGGGAGTTAAATGCCCCTCTGTTTTTCTAATTATTCTGCTTTGAAAAGCCCAACTCAGCCTTGGTTAAAAAAAAAAGAAAAAAAAAGTGTTACTTAAGGGAAATCAAATATAGATTTAAAGACCAAAGAGAATCAGATCAAAAAACAAGTCATGATTTCCCAAACTTGTGAAGCCTTTAAAATCAACCACCCCAAGCCTATAGCCTAAATCACAGAATCAGAATCTTTGAAGATAGAACCCAGGAATCTCTAATCTAAAATTCCCCAAAATAAAATGATGGAAAATCTGATGAGGGAAGAATGGAACAGGCTCACACACACATCTACTTTATGGGAACAATAGGGTCAGATTTTTAGTTCCATCATCACACAAATGGCACTTTTCTTCTCCATTTCCACTGATTATTTTGATCAAAGAACTGTGTATTTAATCAAGAAGATTATCCAGACCTAAGTTTCTAGAAGTGGTTATCACACCACTTGCACTGGGAGCCTTTGGAGTGAGTCAGGACTTATATTACAGAGTTGCTGAGCTAGGAGGAGGCCATGTATTTGCATCTTAAATACATACCCCAAAGGTTCCAGAGTTATTTTAGAGTCAGTATTCCAATACCTAATCTTATAGTTTACTGTCTTCACATCACTTACTTTCCTTAACTGAAATTCAAAAGACCTATATGGAGTGTATAATTATCTAATTATTCATTCTTTCCCTTATTCATTCAATTTATTCCTTCATCACATCTTCCTAATTCAGCCCAGCTATATTTTCAATGGTTAAATCCTCTTCACCTCAGGTTCCCACCTTTCTTTTGTTAACAACATACTGATGAACTAAAGGGCATATTTTTAAAAAGGCCAGCAATCCAAATCAAGCTTCTCTCTCCTAGGTAACAAATAAAAAGAAAGATGCTAGTACACACCAAGAGACATGAAAAATACAACTGAGAACAACAAATAAAAAGAAGTACAGAAATTTATAATGTCTGCAGAACAGCTAAGGCCCCACTAACAATTTTTTTTTCACGCAGAAAATTGTGCTCACCATACCTGACACTGTGCACGTATGTTTACTGCAATTTAATAGCCACACAAGCAAGAGAAGAAATTTAATAATTTTTCAGCTGGAATGAATTGACAGCCAGTGTTAGGAAACTGCAGACTCTGCAGAATCAATAAAAGCTGCTGGCATCACAAAGTAGTACTTCTGCCCAGAAAACATCTCACAAAGGTCAGGTTTACAAACCACCAGGTAGCAGTATCACTTTCACATCTTTCCAGGGCTATTAAAATTCCATTAAACAACCATCCAAAACTAACTTGCAGTCTTTGGAGTTCACCTAAACGATCCCAGAGACAGATCAGTCACAGTGCAAACTCTAAAAGCAAATCTTTGGTTAACTCCAGCCCCAGTCAACCAAGAATTGTCTGTAGAATCCTATTTAGTAAAAGAAAAATATCAAAGCAAACATATGTACAAGTACAAAGGTGGATGTAAGGGCATAAACACACTTAGTAAGACAACAGATATCCCTATCAGGAAATAAATGTCAAAAGTAAAGTATTTCTGTGGCAAATCTTAGGAAGCCACCATCATAATACCTGGTATCCCAACACCCAGTCTGCATTATAAAAGAGCCTTCACTGTACCTGGACAGCAGCTGAAACAAAGTAGTGTCATTTGGTTCCTTGAGAAATACTGCTTTTCCAACTGTGTTTTCCTGATAGGATCAAGGTCACACGCGGAAAGTTATTAACATGATCAGTTCAGGACCAGCCTCACACTACACAAGAACTGAGCACTTGACAGAGCTATATGCACCCTGCCACATATGGCTGAGTCCAGGCCGCTTGAGCTCCATGTTCTGGTGACTTAGACTCCCACTGGAAGGAAAGGGTGCCCTGAGCTTCTGAGATGAAGAGTCACCACCTCTGAGCTGAGATGAGCTGAACTGTCCTTCTGTTTTACTTCAAAGGATGTCAATTACATTAGTTACTTACTTGCTCTCAAAAGCAGATGGCTTTGCACTCCATCACAACAGAATATGGGCATCTTAGGGTTTTGAGAGAGAACAGAGAACTCTGTTGCCTGACTCAGAGCCCATACCTGGTTGGTAGACTGAGGTTTACAGCAGAAAATGGAAAAGCTATGTGTTCCTCTAAGTTGGTGGATTTGCACTTGAAAAAGTACTCTCTTCTTGCATTAAAAGAATTAAGTCTGCAACTCCACTGATGGTGTACTTACCCATAACACTTATACAATATTGGAGCTCTCTGTTGTGTACAGTATGAAACACATACAAAAGAAAGAAAAGTTTAAAAGATGAGAAAATGCAAATAAATACAAATTCCCATATCTTCTCCCTAAACTCTGGTCATGTTATCTTCTCTCTGTACTCTGATGTATTGTCTCATAACATGATGTAGGTGCAAAGAGCTAAGCTACTAGTCTGAGAGCAAGATTGCTTTGTGGGTTACAATGGCTACAGCAATAGAAACAGATCACAGATCACAGGATAGTCACAAATAATTGGAATGTACGGTTTTTATCACCTAAGAAATCCTTTCAGAGTGGTTTGCTTTTCAGAGCATGGTTGCAAGTTTTAACAAGGAATGTGAAAATAAACAACTTTGACAAACACAGTATGTAAATTTAAGTACTTAGGGGTGCTACTTCCTATATGAACTCATGTGAAAATTTCTTTTCAAATTTCCCTCTTTCTTACCCACAATAAAGATAAAGCTATTTACTCATTTATCAGGAAATTTCACCTACTGGTCTCCCAATTTCATGGACACAAGTATGAGGAGCTAGTTATAATAATGTATTACTATTACCACTTTTTAAAACATACACCTAATTTCAGAATATGAATTATTTCTAATAAATACTACTTATTTGCTGAGTAAATCAAGTAACAACTACAGTCTAATAGTTACTTCAACTGGAGTGAATGTTTGGTTTTAACCTTTCTTGACCTCTAGTGTCACAGAAACCTTAAAACTGGCAAGTAGATCTCATCCAGATGCTAAGCATAATCAAATGGCAGTGGCTAACAGGAATTCTGCATCAGAGAAACTGGAGGAGAAATCCTAGTTGACTAGTATAAAAAAGAGTTAAGGAATTTACGGAAGGGGAGTGAGAGGGTAAGAAGTATTTTCAATTTGTTGACAGCTTAGAACCTTGACAGAAAACAGAATGCTACTACCTGTCTCAAACCAAATGTCTGGCTGAAAATTAGGTTTATAGTGAAAAAGAGGCTTTATTTAACTATCAGGGTGGTGTCAGCAAATGAACATTTGTATTAGTTTCTGCCTTTACTATCTGAACTCATTCTTTGGTAATTAACCAGGGTTTCCTTTTCAGAATACCAGGTATGTTCATTTTCCAGCTTCAACCAAAACATTATCCAAACTGGTGACTATCAATTCTAGTTCTCAACCCCAGCTATACATCAGAATCACCTAGATTTTAGAAAATGCAAAACCTCACATTCACAGAGATTGTGAAGCAGTTGCCAACAATGGCAGACAAGAAGCAAGTTTGGGTTTTCTAAAACTGCCAAAAGATGAAATTACCAGTCACAATTATAAAACTGTGATCTGTTCTAGAGCAACATAATTTCTATGTTCTCTTAGGGATTTCTGTTGTATATCAACATATCAGTGAGAAAGTTCTGCCAAAAAAGTTTTGTGTGTAAACCTTTCCCAAATCTGATCATTGAATCATTTCATCAGTTTCTCCTCTTATACACACAGCTGCACCCATTTATCTAAGCTCTGTATACAGCAGTTTTCATGACGAAATGAACAACTGCAATGCAGACCTTATGATCCACAATACTTACTATCCAGCCCTTTCAGGAAATCCATACTCTGCATTACTATGTAAAAGGCTGTATTAGAAGAAACTAATCAAAACCAGTCATATCAGGCTGTATCAAAAAGGTTCCGAAGAAAATCCTCATAGGCAAGAGCTTATTAAACAGAGGCCCACCCACCCTTCAACCTGGCACTTCTGATTTTACTTCTCAAATTCCATTTCAAAAAAGAACTTCCGCCTTCATTACTAAGAAAAGTCTGAACAATCCTATCAAGTTGTATGTACTAAACACATTATATTAACATAGCTTTCCCATTAAATTTTTTTTATAAAAGTTACATTTTTAACATAGATTTGGGGATTTTATAAGAAAAGGCCATGTAGAGATTATCTTTGAATTTTATATATTACCAGTAAAGGCATTTCTATTACATCTTTCAGCATCTCTTAAAAAAGGACAGGTGGAAATAATTCTTAATGTTTACAGTTGAGAATCACAGTATATACTCTTTTACACACTCATATCAAATTACAGAAATCATCTCATTTCCTTATTCATCTAGAGAGCCAGGATTCATGGCCGGTAAAATTACCTTCCCTCTTTCTAAACACAATCTAGCAATTTATACAGCTCCTATTTTCAAGGTCTATTACATACGATCATTTAATGTAAACTGCCTAAAGTCCTTTTTGGAAGTTGACAACGCATAACAAACATGTAAATTAATATTATTAATCCTCTAGGAGAAATAGATTTCTCAATTTTATTTGTTCACTGCACAAGTGAAAAGACAGAAAACTAAAAGAGATACTTAAATTACCTGCCATATGAATAAGATGCAATTATCAGACCCTTTTTGATTTCAGATAAAAATCAATAGATGGTAATTATTGTTAAAAGCAGTCATTTAAATACAATTTTGAATACAATCATCTGAAGTTTACACACCTAAAAAAACTACTACTCTTGCCCTTACCTACCTAAAAGGGTAGGAAACAATGTTTATAGTTGCATTTCACACCTACTCTTAGACACCACAAAGTATCTTTCCAACTCTTACATAAACAAGACAATTCAATTTTTAAACTTCCAACATTAATACTGATCACTAACCATCAAATAATTTTCTTCCTGCTCTGAATATTTCATCTTAATTTTTATTTACCTTTCCAAAACTGGTTTATGCCACTTATATTGTAGGGGGAGGGGTTCAGATTTATGAAGAGGGGGGAAGGTGGGAAGGTAGCAGCACACAAATGAGATCTAGAAAAGCACACGGTAGCTATAAAAACAGCTCATCCATCATCTCTACATTCTGATTCCAGAGACAGCAGTGAAAGGTGTTGTTTCCACACCACTCACCCAGCACACTTAAAAAGGTTTGTTCCATCACTTATACAACTGAAACTGATTGATTAGCTGCTAGAGGAAAATCAATACAAATATCCTAGAAAACACTAGCTTGTAAATTCATTCTGACCCCAACAAAATCCTGGTCACTGCTTGGCTTGGTTTTCTAGATATCTAAAATGCACCCACATCGTACCCTAGCCCTCAAGTACTACCATGCCTAAGAAATTTTAAAACCTAAATATAACAGAAGGAAAGAAAACGGGAGGTTTCCCAGTAGTTTACTAAACAGTAAGATGACATGCATAAGTTATCAGGTAATTCTCACACTCATATGTAGAGATACTCCCTTCCCCAAAAAATACATACTAAGAATACAAAAAAAAAAAAAAAAAAAAAAAAAAAAAAAAAAAAAAAAAAAAAAAGTGCATGAAAATTTCAAAGGGATTAGGTTAAATGAGAGCAAAAAAAAAAAGTGGGAAAACCAATTAAATAAATATAAATATATTTGCTCAAGGTAAACCAAACCTTCTATTTAAAAACATAATTTCTGCTTTAATTGTATAGACTCAAGAGATAAGTTTTGGCAAGAAAGTACAGAACAAGTATATTTGGAGTACTTCTACATTCAGGATGATTTCATGATCACTTTAGAATTTCTTCTGCAGGTTTCCCTCCTTTTGTATTATTCCCTGCTTAGCCTATTCAACCACTAGAAAACTACGAAACAAAAATTTGTTAATATGAAATGGCTGATAAATAAGCTATATGGAAAGAAAATATGATCTTATTGTACAGTCATATGCCAGGCAATTAGGATGCAATCCTCATTCTACAATTGGTTTAGAGTTTGTTTGTTTGTTTTTTTATTTAGAATTTCTTATACACTGTAGAGTTTAAAAACTTTAAGAAAAAGGAAGCATCATTTTTAGGATGGAAATTAAACTTCCACTGGCAGAGTGACTTTGAACAGGGTAATAATTTATTAACAGCATAGGCTTTGACTGCTAGGAATTTATCCAAAAGTTACAAAAACTCTAATCCAAAAAGATACTTATACCTGGAATGTTTACTGCAGTGCTATTTACGGAAATGGAAGCAATCCAAATGCCCCAAAACAGACAAATGGTACATTAAGCTGTGGTATATGTACACAATGGAATATTATTCATCAATCAAAAAAGATAAACATGTCATTTATGGCAACATAGATGAAGCTAGAGAGAATCATGCTAGCAGAAATAAGTCAGAAAGAAAAAGAGAAACACTGGAAGGTCTCACTTATATGAGGGATAATGGAAAACAAACTAAAAAAAAACAGAAAAAATATTAAAGCCAACTTTCAGCAAAACTGAAATGGAGCAAGAGAGGGGAAGGTGGGGAGGAGTGGGAGGGGCATAAAAGATGAACAGAATGGTTTGTGGGTGATAAGGTGGAGGGAGAACCCTAGGGTAGATAATGACATAAAATAAAACAAATTAAAAACTAATTAATTAAAAGTAAATAAAGAAAAGAAAAAGTGGCTAATTAAAAAACAGTATAGGCTTTGCAGAGCAACACTTCAGAGAGCCATCGTGCTTGTTTTTTACTATAGAACAGAAAATTTAATTAAAATAATGTGCAGAATTTAAAGCATTCTGGTTCCCAAAATATTCCTAACACCTGAACAACTAAAGAACTAACTATGCAGAAGTAACAGATAAAAAGAAACCACAGGCTGTATCTTCTGCTATATTCACTTTAGTAACTGTCCACAATTTGAAAGCTCAAACTTGGAAACTCTGTAAGACTTAAAATGCCAATTTTTTTCAAGATAAGAAGATAATGCTATTATTCATTGTCTTTAAAATGTGAGCTTAAACTACACTTCTAGATTTTTCTCCTGAGACTAAAAAAAAAAAAAAATACTAATTCAAAAAGATATATACATCCCTGTGTTCACTTTAATGCTGCTTACAATAACCAAGATACGGAAGCAACTTAAATGTCCACTGATGGATGACTAGATAAATAAGGTTTAGTATATTGGTATATATGCTGAATGGAATACAGCACAGATATTACCAAAAAAAGCAAACAGTAAGTCTTGCCATGTATGAAAACATAACAGAAGTAGAAGGGAACATACTAAGTAAAATAAGTTGGAAGGAAAAGGAAAAAGACCAGAAAATTTCATATGAAGAAATAAAGCAAAGAAACAGATAAAACTAAACCCAAACAAACCTTTGGAATCTAACTGAAGAACTGAATTTACAGTGGCAAGAGGGGAGAAAAGGGCAAGGGGCTCCAATCCCCTTGGGGATGGGCGTGGTGTTGTAATATACAGATGAAGAGGTATAAAGCCATACTACTAAAACATACACAACCGTTGCAAACCAATGTTACTTAAATTTAAAAAGGCAAGAAATGTAAAGGGATGATAATACTACACTTAGCATGAATTTGCCTTTTCTAAATTTAGAAAATAAAAGTATCGTCAAAAAGTAGCATTGGGTGTGGGGGCTGAAGGTCTCCAAAGCTGGCTGGGCTTCTGGTAGGGTCCCTCAGCACACCCCCACCACCACCTAGGCCAAAGGTGGGGGTGGATTCATGGTGAGTCCTGAACAACCAGGGTCTCAGGATGTAGGGATCTCAGGTTCGGGAAGCCAGCCTCCACCTCTCATGTGGGCCAGGCAGCCTTTGACGGAACGCAGACTATTTATTCCCATTTCAAGCTGATCTACACTAGGCTTCAGAAAATCAGGTAGTTCAACTGTAGGCAGCCAGGAAATGAGAGGAGTAAATCAAGGTCCTGGATACACATGCCACCTGGGGAGTACTCAGAGCATGGTTGGTACCACAGGAGACAAGACTGTGAGACTAACTGTAGTGATGAACTGTCACAGAGCTCTACCTACGACTCCGGGACTACTGAACCAAACCACTATTCAGAGATGTGTGCAACAAGACTGTGGCTGTCCTCTTTTCCAATGGGGGAAAGAGCCCCAGAGATATGACTGTGGCCCCATGGCAGAACTGTAAACCACGAGTGGAGAGATGGGCTGGACCAACCACCTGCTGAGGTCTGTACCCATAGGGGAAATTCTCCAGTGCCAGTGGCTAAAATATTGGTTCCGAACACTAGACACTATAACTATAAGGCTCAGAAGCAGCATCATGTGTCACGGGAATGGATGGTTCAGCCACCAAAATGAGGAGGCATGGAAGCCAATGAATATACTGGATTGGATAAATGGAGACAGTCTCCTACATCACAGGAAGCTCCAAAGTCAACAAGCCCAGAAAACCACTCCATATATCTGACCCACAAGAGGTTCCTGACAGGCATGGACTGGCTACCTACCTCACAGTCACTGCTGGAGGTTCAAGCAGCCTGATTTGCTGTGTGTCCCATGAGTACAGGTTCTCATTCAGGAAAAGATCATTGTTAGAAAAAAGAAAAAAGACAAGACCAGTGGGCCAAGTATTGATCTACAGCTTGCAGCAAGAGAGGAGTTGGGATGACCAGAGTGGGGAAAGGGGAAAGGATGAGTGGGGTAACAATATACCAGTGCATTATTGGTGGGCAGGCCATACCTAAAGGTAACAATAACTACACAAAGATGACCAATGTTTTATAAAAATAAAAAATAAAAATAATGCATTGTCGTAATAATAAGTAGTCTCTATCCCCAGAGAATTTTTTTCATAAAGTATATTTGAAACGCAAAAGAAAATCATCCTTTGATTCTGGCAACATCTGTAATGGATATTATAATATCCTCATTCAAAATTATACTTCTCAGATGCATCTGAAGTTTCTCCACTTTAATTAACATCTTTATAAGGACACAGTGAACTACTGTATACAAATTATGTCCAATTCTAACAATAAAAATATCAAAATATCATAGTAATGGGAACACAGGACTTGGAGAGGTCAGGTATTTTGCTTTGATCTTGCAGTTAGTAAACAGTGCTTCCAATCTCCTATGGCATAGGGCACTAAATACTTGATGACTGTTTTAAACACAATGGTCCATCTAGGAGGAGGTGACTTCAGTATCTTGGCAGCAATACCACATTATCAATGAGCACATCAGTCTAAAAGCCAGCATTCATTTTCTCTCTTTTTTTAATTTAAATTATTATGTTGTAATTTTCATACAATATTAGTCATGTTTGCATGGTTGTTGCTCCCCATAGGTATGGCCATCCCTTCTATATTGTACCCCTACCCCACTTACTCCCCCTTGCCAGCTTTCCCTGTACCAGTCACTCCAAATCCTTACACTGCAAGTCATTGGTCCATGCTGGGTCCACTGGTCTTTTTCTGGAAAAATGTCTTTTTTTTCCTGGGTACAGACTTGCACTCCTGGATAGCAACAGACCAGGATGCTAGGATCTCCAGGAGTAACTGAGGCAGGTTGTCAGGCTGAGCACGTGATGAACCTCTTGCAGGGCAAATGCGTGGTGTGGTTCTCTAGGATCCTTTCTGGTGTCTGTCACATGGTGCTGCTTGTGTGTCATGTAATTCTGATATCTTGGTTTGGGAGTCCAACTCACAGACACTGGCAGTGGAGTCATTCCCTGGTGGAGACAGACCTCCCATGGTGGTTGGTCCTGCTCCTCTCCTCTTTCATGTTAGCAGTTCTGCCAGGGGGCCAAAGCCATGACTTTCTTACCCCACTGATTGGTAAAGCAGGGAGCCTCACTCATGTTGCACAAAACTGTGGACCAAGGGTTTGGTTCCCCAGCCCTGGAGACAATGCAGGTGGAAATCTCTAACAAGTTACCACAACAGCTGGCTTCACATTCTTGTCTCAGTGGTTCTAAACACTCTGACCTGACCTATTCAGGTGGTGAGTGCAGGGCCATTGTTACCCCTATCCTCTCCATTATATCTGCCGCTAAAGACACCCATAAACATGAGACCCTGAAACCCCAGTGGCATAGAACTCACCCTTCTCCACCCCCACCAGCAGGCTATGCCACATCAGGGGTATGTGTTCAGGGGTGTGCTGGAGGTCCTCTCAAGGGCCCAAGTCATCTGAAAGGACCTCAGCTCTCACCTCCAACCCTACTAAGCTCAGGGCCAGGCTTGGAAGACAGAGCCTATAGTTGCCCTCTCTCAGCTCAAGACTCCTGGTCGAAGCTGGCCAGCCCCCACTCCTGGACACCAGATGGGTGGGGACCAGGTCCTCCAGTGCTGAAAACCCTAGACCCCAAGATCCCGAGACCTCAGTGGTTCAGGACTTACCCTGTCCCCTGCTGGGGAACTCCCCAAAGGCCCAAGTTTTCCAAAGGAACATCAGCTCCTACTCTCAGCCCAGCTTGGATCAGGGCCAGGCCTGGAAGGCCTGGACCTACTAATCCCTTCTTTCAGCTCAGGATTCTTGGAGGAATCTGCCCACCCCCCACCCCAACCAGCATTCATTTTCAACATTAATATACAAGTTGCAAATCAATTTGAAAAAAGAAAACAGTATGCTGCAAACATTTCATGATTGGGACTAGAAAAGGCATGTATTTATATTTATAAATATAGGCATGTATTATAAAGGCATGTATTTATAAATATAAATATAAATATAAATTTATAAATATAAATATTATATAGGCATGTATTTATAAATATAAATACATGTCTATATATATAAATACAGTAAAAATACTGTATAAATACTGTATAAATACAGTATTTATAAATATAAATATATGCCTAAATATATATATATTCTATTTTTCTATTTTCTTTTTCTATTTTTCTTTTCTATTTTTCTTTTTCTTTTTCTATTTTCTTATATATATATATATAAAGGCATTATTATGACTAACATAATAATACATGAGTCTTACTAACAGTTTATAAATAGTCACTAAGTCACTGCTAGCCTACAATACAGTCTATGAATCTCACTTCAATAACTTCAAACTACTTAGATTAGACAGTGCTCACTAAAACTTAAGTTCTACAGAATCAGCACACTGTGACTCTAGTGCATAGAGGGAATTCTGAAAACTAGAGCTCTTTAAAATAACTCTATAATCAGTTTATAAAATTTCTCTTTATTCCTGCCTTTTTTATTCCTCCAATTCACAAACTACATAAATGTGTCCATATTAAGACAATGCATTGTATCAAACTGTTAGCCTAGGTCACAGGTGAGAATACACATAGGGGTGATCAGTGTATATTCTGACCTTTCATGTGGCAACTTAATACTTTTTAATTTATTAAATACTCCTCTAGAATACAATGTGAAGATTTTTTACAGCTGTACTCAGAAAATTATAATACTGAAAACTGTCTGAAGGAACTCATTCATATGTCTTCAAATACTTAGTGTTTTAATATTCTTGTTATCTGACAAATACAAAGACAACCAAAAACCAGCTAAAAAAGCCAGCAAAGGCTTCATCTTTCAACTGGATTAGATTTCTGAAAAATCCTTGAAGTAGTCATTTTATAGAAAAGACAGGCTACTACCCAGACTTTTCCTAATACAATATAGTTTCCTGGATTGAAAATAAAGCAAGGGCAATGGGTTTTGTTTTTCTTCTCTTTCAGTCCTAGTTGAATGTTACTGGAAAAGGTTGACTGAGTGAAGAAAACAAAAGTAGAAAACAACTGTTGGGAGTTATTAATAACTCTACCAAAGGTTTTTCTCTATTTAAGGGCATTTCAAATTCATCATCACAAACGTTCCAGATAGATTAAATAAATGTGCTTAGAACTCATATTTTCTGAAATTCAAGGTATAAGAACTGAAAGTAACACTCCAAATTCTGGGCTAAAAGGAAAAATATATTATCAACAACTATCATGATAATCCACAAGACCAGAAGACAATAGATTATCTCATACTGGGTATAAAAATACACACATTATAAATAAAGACCAAAAAAGAATTTTAGGGTGGGAACAGTTATGTGTCAAAGCAACTGACTCATGCTGAAGATAAATCTTACCACATGCTGAGAGATACCTAGACATCACATTTTCCAGCAAGTGATGACTCAGAAGTGGCTGACCACCATAAAACTATTATTCTCAGAAAGACTCCCATGTTTTTACTGGTCCAACAGCCCTGTGGTTCAAAAGGGTTATCTTTACTGGCTAATACTAAAAGCTACCTTTTCCTTCCAAGACTCCTGGGAACCTTTATGAGCTTCCTTTTCTAATATGATTATGCAACCTGATTGACTGCAATTGATGACATCTTATTAGATAAACTAAAATCTTTATAAATGTTTCAGAAAGCTAAGAACATATCTAAAGTGAAGTGCTATTTCGTAAATTACTAAAATTTATTAAGAAGACTAAATTCAAATGTAATTCTAGAAAACCTTACCTTGGAAAGACTGTTTAGCTCTATCTACTAGTTCATCAATTGGATAACTGGCCAAATTTCCTCTGGCGTGTTTAGTTTTACAGTAGGTACAAGCATTGAGACACCTGTTGGAACAACAGCAATAAGTGAGGCTCAAAGTTTTGAAAATCAGTGCACACTTTACATGAAAAATAACCCACAGCATACATTGAGTAGTTATTTTAGCAACATATCAGCTATTATAAGATATAAAACCAAATCATCTCTCACACCATATGTTTTATTTCAATCAGGCACAGAAATGTATAATTTGCAATTCTTTTAAGTTCCAACTTAGTCAAGAATGGTGGTAGCAAATGACATTTTTCAAATGCACTTATTGATGAGGAGCAAAGCTTAAAATATTTACATGATTATTATTGATGTAATGATTAATAAAACATTCATCTTTGTTAAAACCACTAATACTACTTTCACCATCATGAAACTAAAGTATTGTAGTTTGCTTATATATACTGTATACAGATAGGATATAGCATGTACTTTAACTTTTAATATATAAGAATAAATAAATAAGCAATATAGCATTTTCATGAGAAAACACACCCTAAGGAATTTACAGATATTTTCATTCCTTGAAATTATAAAAAAAATTACTAAAATTATGTCCAATGAATGCATTCTAGAATTATGTTACTTTAAGCTAAAACATAAGGCAACAACATTAGGTTTAGAAAAATCAAAATTAAAAACATGGTGAAATTTTAGCACTTGCAACAACAAAGATGAACCTAAAGGGCAGAGAATGACCAACAGTGCAAAATTTCACATGTATGTGGTACATAAAGAACCATATATGAACAAAACAAAAACAAGCTCCTACATCATAAGAACAAAACAGTGGTTACCAGAATAGAAAGCAGAAGAGGGTAAATCAGGTGAGATATACAAATCAAAACCATAATAAAAAATTATCTCATATTTCTAGAAACTGCTATCATTAAAAAGATAAGTGTTAACAAGTGCTGATAAGGGTGTAGAAAATATGAAACCCCTTTATACAGTTGATGGGAATGTAAATTTGTGTGGTCACTATGGAAAACAATATGGTACTCCTCAAAATATTAAAAATATGATACAACTTCCACATATATATCCAAATGAGATAAAAATCACTATTTTGAAGAGATACCTGCATTCCCCTGTTCACTATAGCATTATTAAAATATTCAAGACATGGAAAAATATGTGTGCACACAAATATGTACATGTATGTGCATATATACACAGAGTATCATTCAGTCATAAAAAGGGAAATTATGCAATTTGCAACATAAATAAAACTTATAGACATGCTAAATGAAAAGTGAGAAAGACAAAGGCAAATACTACATGATCTCACTTTAATGTGCTAGTTTAAGAAAATATACTTAGAAAGAATAAATTGGTAGCTGTCAGAGGCAGGGACATGTTGTGATGCTAAATGAGGGAAGAAGGTGATCAAAAGTTACAAGCCTCCAGTTATAAAAAAAAAGTTATAAAAAAAAAAGTGATGAGGATAAAATATGATGACTTCCATCAATACTGTGTGTCTGTAAAACCTAGTAAGAGAGTAGTTCTTAAAAGTTCCTATCATAACAAAAACCAACTCAGAATGGATAAAAGATTTGGACATAAGATCTGAAACCACAAAAAATATAGAAGAAAACATAGGCAAACATTCCAGGACCTATACCACAGAAACATATTCAAAGCACATCTATACATGCAGAGAAAATGAAGAAAAACATAAACTGATGGGATTATATGAAGTTAAAAAGCTTCTGCACAGCAAAAGATACAATAACCAAAACAGACACCAAGCTGATGGGAAAAAAATCTTTGCACTCCACTTAACTCACAGGGAGCTGATAATCAAAGATTCACAAAGAACTCACATAACTTAAAACACACACACATACACACACACACACACACACACAAAACCAAAGTAAAAAGTTCAGTCCAAAGAATGCAGAGAACTTAAAAGAAAATTCTCTGAAGAGGAAATATAAATGGCCAATAGGCATATGAAAAAAATGCTCAATATTACTTATCACAAGGAAAATGCAAATCAAAACCCACAATGAGATACCATCTCACACCAGTGAAAATGGCCCATATCAAAAAAAAAGGGGGGGGGGGGGGGGGGAGGCAAAGGCAAATGCTGGTATGGATGAGGAGAAAAAGGAACAATTTTACACTGCTGGTGGGAAGGCAAGCTGGTTCAGTCACTATGGAAAGTTGTGTGGAGGACCCTCAAACTACTGAAAATGGAATTACCATTTGATCCAGCAATCACCTCTGGGAATCTACTCAAAGTATACAAAGGCATTGATTCAAATGGACAACTGTACTCAGGTTTTTATTACAGCACAATAGCCAAGATATGGAAACAACCCAAGTGCGCCAGAACAGATAATTGGATCAGAAAGTTGCAGTCTATGTACACAATGGAATATTATTCATCAACCAAAATAAACAAATTGGATGCATTTGTGATAACATGGATGAACCCAGAATGAATCTGTTAGCGAAATAAGCCAGAAAGATAAAGAGAAATACTGAATGACCTCACCTATATGCGGAATATAGGAAAAACAAATGAAGGACAAGGAAAATTGAAAACTTACTAGAAAGAAGGCATGGAGCGGGGGAGGGGAAGGCAAAATTGGGGGATGGATAGACACAGGAGACTAAGGTGATGGCTATGGGTGATAAGGTGGTGAAAGAACCTCAGGATAGACCATGATGTGAAACATAGATATATGCAATCAATTGAACTTAAAATTCAAAAGAGAAAAAAGTTCCTATCATGTATATATTATATATCAAGATGTTAAGCAGACACACTTAGATCCTTATGCAATATATACAAATGTCCATTCATTATGTCACATACCTGAAACTAATATATCAGATGAATCTCAGAAAAAATCAAACAGTACCCAGCTCAAGACATAAAAACAAGATACAAATCCAGGTCTGCCTAACTTCATCATCCCTGCTGCTTCCAAACCAGACTGCTACCCTAAAATAATGTGTGAAAGAATACATACACAAATACAAATAAGGGGCAACTACTCATCACAAGATATAAAATGATATACCAAGTACATTTAAAGTTATAGTGATTATTTATCATCTGGTATATGAAAATATTCATGGAAAAGATGTGATTCTCTTCTACTCTTTGGAGATATAAGCCTACACTTCCTGTTCATCAACTGGTCCAAACCCAACTTTTCCATCTTTGTTATTTCCGAGTTTTATTCATCTCCCTCTTTCTTTCTCTGTAGTAAAGTGTATAACCACATTTTATGTATAGCATTTTTGAAAATTATGCTGCAAAAGTTCTCAAAGCTCTAGGCTCTCTCCATCCTTCACCCCAACTCACACGAAGATCCACTTAGCAAAGCAGGACCCACCATTCATTTCCCTGTGATTTCCCCTTAAGACTGGTACCCACTCAAGATAAGTCAGCACTCTTCCAGGGAAATCAGTTTCTTCTACCCACAAATACTATTTCAGTTTTCCTAACTCACTTCCTTTCTTTTATTAAAAATAAACAAGTCCAGAATTAAGTGGACAGTCTTAACAGATGCTACTAATATCTCTTACTTGAACTGTTTCTTAAACCTAACTTCTATGGGAGCACAAATATGGGGAGGGGAGATACTTATTTTAAGAATTTGTGACATGAATGCATCAAAAAATGTTAAGCACTTCAGACCAGGCCTATATGTAGTAAGTGTAAGTGTTGGCCCCTGATTGTTTAAAGTGACTACTCTAATGATTCTGTGAGTAAATAACTGGGCATTAAATGTCCCAGGTGTACTTAACTTTAGGGAACAGAAATATTGCTGAAAGATTGGCATAAATCAACAATGGAAACCAATCATATTTCCTTAAGGTTCATTCAGAAAAGGTAGAAATACATTTCCAATGGGGGGAAAAATCACTCAAGAAAGCGTTTGAATAAGCAAGGTGAAATTCGGAAACATTCATAACCCAGTAAGTATAAATATTACATTAGGAGTTCAAAACAGTATTCACTAACCTGCTCCCCTGGGATTAATTAGGGGCAAAAGTCTTTATTGTGTGTGATGGGCTCAGTCGTATATGAAAATTTCCTTAGAGTATATTTTTAAGCATTTTACAAGAGCACTAACTCAAGCATAAAATCTACTACTCTCTAAAGAGTATTTGTGTGTAAAAGGAAATTTGCTATATTACACAGGGGGTAAAAAAAAA
>PVHY01013459.1:0-41295 GCA_004024945.1 Uropsilus gracilis | reverse complement strand
AGTATCTATGCCTATTGAGTATCTATGCCTTATTGAGTATCTGTGCCTATTGAGTATCTATGCCTTATTGAGTATCTATGCCTTATTGAGTATCTGTGCCTTATTGAGTATCTATGCCTTATTGAGTATCTATGCCTTATTGAGTATCTGTGCCTTATTGAGTATCTATGCCTTATTGAGTATCTGTGCCGTGAAAATGTGCTAGCTATTTAAATCACGTTTCATTTGCCTTTGAGGTAAGGACTGTTTTCAATTTCAAGTTCAGGGGACAGGAAATGTCTTTAGTGAAACTCAGCAGCTTGCTGCACGAAGGTCATACCAGATCTCATTCTTGGTAGTAACTTCCCAGGAAGGAGGACAAGTTAGGGTATGCCTCTCTATGACTGAAAAAAGCAGGTTGTTCATCTTCTATACAAATGTGTAGTTAACAGCTTTTCCCAAGAGTCTAACGATAATCACATCTTATTCGATTATTGTCAAGATAAAGTCCCATGTATACGTGTCTCTATACTTAGGGAAATAATTTGCTTTCCTCCTTCTGTGTAAAGCCAGGCCTACTACTGGTGAAGCCTTGTGGTAGATTCTCCCGGAGACTTGGGGTTCGGTTATTTCTGAAATGACCATTTTAAGCACAGAAATTCCGCTGCGTTGATTCAGTGTTGGTGGATATTTGGCCCCTGTCTATCCTCAGAGTGCTGAGCGCATATACACAATGATGTAGTAAGGACACCGTTTCTTTTTCTCCCCCAGATACCTCACTGAAGTCTCAGGCGCTTTTCTCAGAGGAGATGAGTTTTCCTACCAGGATAATATAACCGAGAGGCCCAGCAGTGCCGACCATGGGAGCCAGCACGTCCAGCAAGGCCCCGGTGTTTGATGAGAATGAGGACGGTAAGGAAAGTGGCACTTGCGAGCATGGAGTGGAATTTCGTGGAGTTCAAGCTTAAGTGAATTGGGAAGTGGGGCCTTTTCGAAAATGCTAGAGCTGCAGGGCTATGCCCAAGGACCGGTGTGCAAATAACTCCCACTTCCCAGGGGATCTGGGTGCTCGCTCTGCCACGTAGCTCCAGCTTTGTGCAGAGGGAGCTGTGTTTGGGCACCTGGTGACCAGAAGATGGTGAGTGAAATGACCGACTGGTTGTCGCCCGCTTCCCTCGATGGTTGAAGTTGCCCTTCTTGCTACTTGTTATAGAAAATGGTTCGTATTATCAAGTCCTCGTGACCGATCGATGCTCAGAATGCTGCAGAGTGAAGTCACGCAAGTAGGTGCCTCCCGAATCTCCAGGTGTCACCACGCTTCAACCCCCACAATGCCAGGTCATAGGAAACAGCACCAGTCTGATGGGGGGAGAGGGACACGGTCGAGGTCAGGGTCAAGGTGAGGCTCGGTAGAAAAGAGGACGTGGGCCCTGATTCTCACAGCACCCCACGGTGAGGCAGGCCACAGGGAAGCTGTCTCCACACCACCGTCCTTCCCAAGGAAGCGAGCAGCTTCAGCAGAGGTCAGTGTGCAGGCCGACGGCTGTTTACAGGCTGTCTGAGGAAGAGGTGGCAAGTCCAAGCTCTCCAGGGAGCTCTGCGTGTTGGGTCTCAAAGACGAACAATGAACTGATATTCGGGGGCCCGAGCCCTAGTCCCGCTACCAGCGACCCCTGAGGCTCCAGAGTATCACACTGTCTTTGCTATTCTCGTCCATAAAGTGAGGGCCTGGGGAGACCCCAAAGGTCTTTTTCAAGGCCAAATTTTACCCTTTGCCATCCTGAAGTCACTTTACAAACATTGGGATCCCCATCTTCGGGGACAGATGTCGAAACAGCAGCTACGAATAATAAGGGCGTGAACAGATCAGGCTGGTTTCAGTTCTCGGGTGACAATCCAGGCTCGGTGACCCCGTGATACGCGTCTCTGCAGGGTGAGGGTCTCTGTCTCCTACAACTTGCTTCTGCCCTCCTCTTGCCATCTCCAGAGTGTTCCTCTCAGCCTCAGGCCTCTGGATGCACAGCCCCCCTTCCCGATGGCAGCCCAGAGAAGAAGGGGGAACTGTGCCCACTCCTTTGAGCCAGGTGACCCAGCCGTTGCGTGTCGCCAGCATTCACGCGCACCTGGGGAGGGACGGGCGCATTGAGTTAGTGACCTGAGGTGGCCACGACCTGCCGAAAATAGGGAGTTCTGCTTCGTCCTCCCCGGAGCAGGAGGACGGGCTGCCCAGCATGGCCGCGGACAACTGCAGACCTGCTGCTGCTGTTGGTCTCTCAGTCTTCGGATGGACCCTTTTACCAGCACAGCAGCTGCCTGATCAGGAGACCTTGTCCCAGTGTCGCGCTGCTAACCTGGAGGTTCACGCCTCCGCCGCTGCTAAGCATCGCACAGAAACCACGCACTTGCCTGCTTGGAGCATGGTCTTAGGAAACATTTTCCCTGGCTGCGGTCTTGCTCTGTTTCTCTTCACTTAGTGGTCTAGACACCCGTGAGGTTCCTTGGTTTTCCCGTCTCCAAAAGAGATGAACAAGCAGGCTGGCATTTGCTTGCTTCCCTGCGCTCCCCGTGGGGTCGGAGCTGCTGCTGCAGCTGAGGCTGCTCGCCAGAGGACGGAGTAAAGAAGAGAGGCCTGCTCCGTGCTCATCACACAGAGCGTTGTGCCATTTCCAGCGAGGAGGGTGGCATTCGGATGAGGAAACACAGAATCGTCCAGGTGCTCCTAGATTCAATAACCCTGTTCGCGGGGGCCCAAGAGAGCAGAACACGCAGCTGGAAATAAAGAACCACTTAGCAGATCGCTTCAAGGCTGTCTGGCAGATCGAGGTCAGCTTCGGGTTCGACTTCAGGACCACGCAGGTCTTTCTAAACATCTCCTGGGCCCCTCTGCCTTTTTGTGGTCTCAGCTCCCACTCCAGCCCAATGAGATAAGCAACTCATAAAAAAGCAGAGCCGTGCCTGTAAGCTTCAGCCTAAGAAGCGGCCGGGGCCAGGGATCGCGGTTCGAGTCCCACATGCAGCCCGTAGCGAGACCTAGTTCCAAAAAATAGCTGGGCGTGGTGGCGCGCGCCTGTCATCCCAGCTACCTGGGAGGCTGAGGCTGGGGATGGCTTGAGTCCGTGGTACCCCGGGCAACGTGAGCTTGCAGTTCCACGGGCCAGAATAGCGAGACCTGGTCTCAAAAAAAAACCCACAAAAACCCCAGAACACCTGTGCTTCCCTGGAATTGGAAGGCATGGTGAGTAGAAGGTCAAATCTGCCTACGGGGGTAGCTGCCACCTGCTGGCAGAAGGGATGGCAGAGAAACCACGGCCTTAGGGAGCCCAGGCTCTAATGTGGGAAGGCAGATGGTAACCAAGTAAAGACACCAACCAGGTAACTTCAGACAGTGCTAAGCTTGCAGCCCAGAAATGGCCGAGCGATCTTACAGGGAGCAGCAGACAGGGAGAGGATGGATGCTGCTTGGAGGGAGTGGGGCGGTCATTTGGCCTCTCTCAATGGGGACATTCGAGCAGAACCTGACAGGTGAGAAGACCGGTTCAAACGCAAGGAAAAGCAAGTCCAAGATCCAGAATATGGGCAGATTAGGACCGGACTGTCGCCCTTATTATCACATTCTGATGAGCAGCCGTCTGTGCTTCAGTAAAAGAGACTATATGTAATTCCCCTATCGGCTCATTTACACGATCGTTGAGTCTGTATACCATTCTGAGAAGTTCCCCTCTTATAAATAAATCCCGTAAAGTTGATTTGCTTTGATTTCTGTGGTGCTTCTGACCAAGAAAACAGCGACAACAAAACACCGACTAATCAAAGAACATTTGTGCTGATATCATTTCTGAGTTCCGTGCTTTTATCCAATCAAACTGGCCCAGAATCTAGGGCACTTAAAAAAGTCAATTTAATTATTTTTAATATATTGCGGAAAAAAATCCCAATATGAGATGAAGAAATGTTTAATATTTCCTTCAAAGAGCCCACTATTCTTTATATATAAATTTGAGAAGATAATTTGAAGTCATTTATCCAATAACTATTTTAAGATTTCTTTCTCATGGAAAAGTGTTTTGGGTTTATTTTGAAGATAATCAAGGTGTAAGATAAAGTGTTATTGGGTGTCCCTTGAGATAAGCTCTTCTTGCTAGAATTCAACCTGATATTTCCTGTTGTTCCATCTGATAGCTATCTTGAAAGAGCTCTTCTATTAGTTAGTGATGTTTATCTTCAGTGAAAGCAAAGTATAAGCTTTACAATGCTGTTGAAGGTGATAAGCTTTAGTTAGTTACTGTTAAGTAATCATGTCAAGGTAGATCTCAAACTGCTGTTTTGTGGCTTCAACATTTATATATCAGTACAAACTCAAGTCTTAATTACTTTTTTGTGTTTTGGTAAAATATGCTTAACAAAATGTACCAGTTTCACAGTTCTTAAGCGTACAGTTCAGTGGCATTTCTGAGGAATCTTCAGTTCGTGCAATCCATCTCCAGAACTTATCCATCTTCCCAAACTGAAACTGTGTCTATTAGGTAACAATTCCCCAATCACTCCCAACCTGACCTATTATTCCCTGGGCCCAGACGACCACCACTCTACTTTCAATCACTATGAAACTGACTGTTCCAGCTACCACGTATACATAGTCTATATGGCATTTGTCCTTTGACATCTGGTTTATTTCATTTAGCATGTTTTCAAGTTTTATCCTTGCTTATAGTATGTAGCGGGATTCCATTGCTTTTTAAAGCTGTATAATATTCCACTATAAGTATAAACCATATTTTGTTCTTTCATCCATCAATAGGTATTTGGTTGTGTCTACCACTTGAGTATCATAGATAATGCTGTTGTGATATGGGTACACAAATATCTGTTGAAGTGCCTGTTTTCAGTCCTTTTAGTTATATTGTTAGAAGTGGAAATGCTAAATCATTTGCTACCCTTCTAAATTTTTGAGGAACCACTATATTGTTTTCTACCTAATTATGTGTGGTGTTTTATTAATGGGAGACCACCTAGAACAATGACTAAAAGTGTGGGTTCAAATCCCAGAATAATAATCTGCATGTTTCTATGAGAAAAATTAAAGCTAGCGTAGCCTGATCAACCTTAATCTAACACTAGTTAATTTGCCTAATTATAAAGTATTCTGGAGGCCAAAATGAAAAAGCATGAAAAGAACCCCAAACCGAAGTAATTACAGTGATTTAATTTGGGGGGGAACCCTTCATTGTGCAAGTTAATAAAGTTTTATGTGCCTCAGTTTACTCATATGTAAAGGCAAGTAATGACTGAGCATATGTTCTTGTTTCCTTGTGAAGATTAAATAAAATAATGCAAATAGAGCACTTGGCAGTATCTCACACATCATCCAGCTAATACTAGTTACCATATTATTTACCAGCATCAGCTTGAATTCTTTGAAGTAGTTCCAGTTCTGAAAGAAAAGTGATTAAGTTTAACTCTGTAGATGCTATAGTTAAGATGAACTGTTCACAATTCTATCAGTGACATTAGACTGACAAAATGACAGGTTTTGTGGATCTGTAAAAAAACCTATAAAAAGCCTTTAAAAATAAGTTCAAATGACTGCATACATAATAAGTTCAAATGACTGCATACATACAAAAATCTCATCTACTTTCTCTTTTAGCCCTTAGGTTATATTTCATTTAAAGAAAGTCAAGAACTCACTGGGCTAAAAAAAAAAAAAAAAAAAAAAAATCAATACACTACCTTTTTTTCTGACTTAAGTACCAAAGTGAATAAGCAATATCAGTCAGTGAACAAGCTCACACTGTTGCCCACACCCAATCACCATACACACCCCCTGAGAAATGATTAATGATACATTTTTGAAAGAAAAGGAATATAAGGGATACTTGTTTTTAATATTTCTCATCCTTTTGTTTTTGTTGATTTATTTCTGCTATCTTTATGCCGTGCTTTTGCTTTGTTTCTCATTTTTGCTTTATTTTTTTTTAAACTACATTTTAAAAGTCCAGTTATCAAGAATCTCCGGCTGATTTGTGAGATAGCATTTTTTAATAACAGGAGAAACTGGATTTGTTTATAGTTCAGGGACTAGGCTGCAAAGGAGTTTCTGTGGTGGTTTTAAACAGTATATGTTGCCAAGCATATCCAGAGGGGACAGAGTTGGTTCTGCTAAATGAAGAGACAACCTCCTTCAGGACTGTAATAGGAAAAAAAAAAATGGCCTTAGGTTTAAAAGCTGCTACCAAGAGTCCATCAATGCTATGAGTTTGCAGAAAGCTCGATTATTGTTTTCTTCTTTAGACCTGCAAAAACTCAGTGTTCTACTTTCCTTTGGCAACCCTGGTTTCCTAGGATATGTGATGGATTCCAGTTTCCTACATCTTCTGTGACAGAGGCAATGGGGTGCTTCAAAATATTGGTCCAAGAAAATTGGTCACAGATTTGCAATCCAAAAGAAATGGGAGGTCACTGAATTGATG
This sequence comes from Uropsilus gracilis, assembly GCA_004024945.1. NCBI lineage: Eukaryota > Metazoa > Chordata > Mammalia > Eulipotyphla > Talpidae > Uropsilus > Uropsilus gracilis. Next base: position 34,846 of record PVHY01013459.1, on the reverse strand, counting down.
CCAGCTATGGAGGACTTGGAGGATCTGCTTTGCTAAGTTAGTGTCCATGCATTGCATGTTTACACCTAAGTAGGTAGGTAGGCAGATGAATTTCAGACATTCCCCTATCAACCGGGGTCAAAATGGTCACATTTCTCCATTTATACTTACTAATTTGCATTAAAATTATTGGGAAAGTAAAAGGGAAATTTCTCTTGTGAGAATTAGATTCGTACAAGATGAAGTCATCTGGGATGGTCTAATATTTAGTAAAGGCATTTGTCATAAATAATCTCAGACCCAACTGTCTATAGCAACAAACACACTCCTAAGCCATGAGGCCTTTATTTCCCTATTCCAGGGGATTGGAAGAGCCAAACTAGACAGGCAAGGAAAGAGACCTCAAAGACTCAGGTAGTGATCCCAATGTACATGTTCCTGACGCGGTGAGTCATGAGTACTCGCTCAGGAGAATATACACAAACAAATTTAGGACATTTCATCCTGCCTCTGAGAACTCACAATGCTCATCTGCCCATCCCAGGATCTAAAGTGTTGAAATTTCAGTATTGAACTGTTTCCAAGCTTATTTCAAAATGGAACCTTTATTGAGGACAGCCTTTTAATACCTTGCAGGATAATATTCTATGACTCTCCACTTGGGAGACAGAAGATCTTGTTCCGTTGGAACATCATGTCTTCACGTGGAGCTTCCCTCTGTTTTAAAGACAACGAAGTATGAAGTGGGAAATGTCTCCAGCTGAAGGGTGGCTGTTTTCCTCCATAAGATCCTTCCCAGTTCCTCATGTAGTACAATCCCCATCCACCCGGCTGATGCGTAAAACAGAAGGCAGCATCATTTACTTACGGGAAGTTGGAGGTTCTAGTCCAGTTGGAACGGATGTGGAGATAACTTGTGGCTTCTTTATCTTTAAAAAACATGTTCACTTAGAGAGTGTTTTATGCGTAAATCGTGGTGAAGTCGTTGTTGACTGACTCACATAATGCTTGTGCTCAACTAACATTTAATCCTATCGAAAACTGTACATATTCTATTTTCTTGAATACACCACAGTTGAGAAAACTAAATCCATAAGCTGGTCTCAGTGTTCAGGCCTTGTGATTGGTCTTCAACTGGTCTGCAGTTGGTGAAGGCCGTGGAGGAGGCAGTTCCTGTGTTGCTAGTGTAAATCTAACTCCCAGGGCCAGTGTGAGCTATTTATCCACTAATTTGGGGCTCATGAATGACAGAAGGATTTACAGTCCACATCACTCCAGGACCAGCTGTGGTCATCTCACTTGGATATAGACAGTTTAAAAAAAGCTGATGTAGAATAATATTCTTGGGAAAATAGGACATTGTCATAGTGAATAGGATGAAAGGTCCAGACAATTTATGACTATAGATTTTGAACTCAATAGACTGGCACAAGTGTTGTTTTTTTTTTCCTGCCGAACAATTTCTTCTCTCTTATCTGGATTCTGGAAATGTATTTACAGTAAAGTAACATCAGCCTTTTTTTTTTTTAATTCAGGAAACTGTATTTGCAAGTTATTTCTGAGAATGATGTAAGGCAAAAGTTGGCACTTTGTGACAGGCCAGAGGGTAAATACTCTATCCTTTGCAAGTCTTTGGAATTCCTGAACTCGATTTCTGATGTGTCAGCATTGGGGGAGGGGTGGTTCCCCCACACCAGGAAGCAGTTTTCTACCTATCAGCTGGGGGTTCTCCCATTCCACTCAACTTTACTACTCTCCAAGCAGAGGTATTTCAGATTCTGCAAAGGAAGGCCTGGGTCCCACGAGACTGCTGGTCTGAGGGATCAGTATCCCCGCCCTAAGATGGCCACTGTGCCTCTGATGTCCAGCTATAACCCAGAGGTTGCCAGGATACCTCTTCTGGTTCAGTTGTATTGTCAGAGTGTCTCACAAAATCCACAGAAGCATTTCACTTGGTTATTGGTTCATTCTAAGAGGTTTTATCTGAGAAACAATCAGATGGAAGAGATGCTCAAGGCAAGGTATGGGGAAGAGCGTGCAGCTTCCATGCCCTTCCAGACACACTAATTTCCTACCTCCTCCATCTGTTCGCCAACTTGGCAGCTCCACGCTTTGGGGGTTTTGTGAAGAGTTCATCGCAGAGTCAAAGTGGATGAAATTACTAGCCTTTGGTGACTGAACTCCATCTCCAGCCCCAATCCTCTGCCTGAAGCCAGGGTGTGGGACTGGAAGTTCCAACCCTCTAATCACATTTTGGTTGCCTGCACTGCCAACCAGCCCGATCCTTGGAAGCTTTTCAAAAATTACCTCATTACCATAACCAGTAACACATTTATCATTAATTGCAAAGGAGCTGTAAGTCAGAAACCCTGGTGAGAAATCAGATACAAGTGAGAGATAAATATTTGGTCATTAGAATAACCAAAATACATTTATCTTGTAAATGACAGTATCTCACGATCTTGTAGCCATATAGTCTGTGCTGCTATAATCTGTAGCTCAGCCACGATAGCATGAAAGCAACCTTATATAGTGATGAAAGAAATGAAAGTGGATTTGTCCTGGTAACACTTTACTTAAGGCCTTGGACATTGCGTTTCCCTTGATTTTCACTTGTCAAAATTCTCCCCCCCCCCAGTATTAAAAACTATAAAAGCCATCCCCAGCTTACCATATTACCATATGATAATCAATAGCAAGCTGGATTTGTCCTGTGGGTCATTCTGTGCTAAACCCTGCTCTAAATCATCTTTACACATTTATTTGCATGCTCTGGGGTGGGGGTGGGTGTTGTCTCTCCGATACCGCTTCAACTTTCTAATCTTAAACTGAGAGGCTGGGCAAAGAGCTAGTTCTCTGTAGATGCTGAAAAATTTCACTCTTTACCAACTCTCTTGATTGATCCATGTGGTCCAGCAGAGGAACTCAGACCAAGAAACTGAGTTCACTCGTACATTTATAGCAGCACCATTTACAATAGCCAAAGGGCCCAGAATAGATGAAAGGATCAAGAATACAGACACACACACACACACACACACACACACGTACACACACGTACACACACAAACTACTCAGCAATGAATAAAGATAAACTCATGGCACTTGTGATGTGGATGGACTGGAAGTGAATCAGAAGAATATAGATGCTATATGATTTCACATATATGTGCACTACAGAGAATCCAAAGGATCAGACAATGACAAATTTTTAAGCCAACCCTGGAAATCTGACCATTTATCTGAGGTATTCGGGGAAGCAGGTGAGAAGGAAGGGTGGGTGAACAGGTCAGAGGGATCACAGTGGTCTCTGGTGGAAGACGGTGATGAAGGACTGTGGGTGTTTAGATGGGAGGAAAACTATGGTGATCATACCTAGAGGAGAAATTCTATTGTAAAACAGTTTAAAAGGTTGTAAAATAATGGTGTATCATTAACATAAAGAAAAAGAAATTTGGTGTTTTAGAGGATATGCTATTTTTGTAACATATATTATTTGATAGATGCACTCACTGGTTCAATTCAATGGTCATAACCTATAGATTACTTCCTACTGGGGGTATTTATTCAGAGTCCAGAGTGTGAACCATTACACCATGGAACCCCGCTAGGGGCATTTATTCAATTGAGGGGCATCAAAAATGGGTACATTGATTCCCATCCTGCCCACTGTTCTACCTCATTCTCTGTTCTAAAGAAATGGCCAGTGTATCTGACTTTTGAACAGATTCATGAATCGGGTCCCAGCAGCAGGAAAAGAAATTGTTGGTGCCCATTGTCCAGTTCTGGCACCAGTGAGGGCATCAGTCAGTCCCAGACTCCCTGGGGCACCATGTTTCATAAAAAGAAGGGCTTGTTATTCAAGCAGATGCCATCAGTTGGCCTTGGAGGCTGCATTTCTGGAGATGGTCCAAATATATTCTGAAAGGACCTGCCAACCTCCTCATGTCTGGGTGGCAACCGTTTGCTGCCAACCATTTGAGATGGTAAAAGGCTGAGACAGCTGAGTCCATTTTCACCAGTGGGTTACAAGCGATACATTCCAGAACTGACCTTCAACCTTAACTAGTGGCCTGATGTCAGCGTTACAGGCTCAGTAAGTAGTCCCCAGACATTCTCTGCAGTCACACGCCAAGCTATGCTAGCAGATTTTCCCATTCATTGTGCAATGAAAAGAGAAAAACGAGGGCAGTGAAATAAGCTTCTCATAAAGCTAAACCACGCAAATTTTTGTTCTAATATTATACCCGTTCTTGTGTATGTGTAGTATTTAAGGATAATGGAAATAGGGTTCTTTTTTTCCATAGTGCAAACTTAGACATGTAGTTGTCTCTTTGGTCCCTATTTTTCTCATTTCTGAAGAGAAATAATAATAGCAATGTTCGTGGGAATAAAAAGAGTGCATCTGTGAAGTGTTTTGTGTAGTACTTGTTCAATAAATGTTAGCTATTTGACTATATTATCATAATCATAATTTCTAATAACTCCCCAGTATCTGTCTCTTCTCCTTTAGGTGTGCTTTTTGTTGTTTTTTTTTTGGGGGGGGGTGGCGGGAATTTTTCTGATTTGTGAAATCCAAATACATACTTGTAATTTTCAGCAAGTTCCATGGATATAGCAAGTAATGAGCTCAAAGGCATGTGTTGCAAAAGCAGGACATTCCTTTTTTCCTCCTTTGGCAACTGTTTTGGCTTCCTCTAGACATGTGGTCAACAACACGATGTTCTTTTTTTCAGTGTCCTCTCAACTCCAGGCAGTAGAAAAGCTCCAAGATGCAGGAACCAACAGTCCATTTACTCAGGCCTCGTTCACAGTCTCTCCAAAATCTGAGTGAACTAGATAAAACAAGCTCCAATACCAAGTTCAAATCTCTAAACTCTTTGGACCCCTTCAGCACACACTTCATCAGCTTAGGTGTACTGAGACCATGAGATTACCAGCCCAGGGTAAAGGTCACAGGTCCCAGTTGCCTTGGCCATACTATTATGGTCGGCCCCCAAACGCCTCTAAAAATGGCAGCCTATCTTCTTTCTAACCTGTGATGTCATCGTTGAACATTTAAGAAGTGGCTCTAGTAAGAGCTTCCCTTTCTTGTCATTATCAATGTGTCATTGACTTTCTCCCCAGGTTTTATATTATAGATGAAAGCCACTTCAGACAGTATGCTATTGGATTGGATTCTGTTCTTTCTTTGACTGAATAGAAGTAGAGGCATAAATCAGATTCATTTCTCTAAAACTTCCAACTTGTCATTTTTCCAAGACCTCACCTGACCTTAATTAGGCTAGTAGAAATTTATCAGCAACCTGGCTGATAATCCTTTATCATTTTCATGAAAGCTCAAATTGACTTACAAAGAGACTTGGTTCATGGCACAGTGGAACAGTCTGCTTTCCAGGTCCCTGCTGTATGCCTAAAATTCAAATGTCATCACAACGCCCTGGGCTAGGCCGCTTAGTAGAGAGCTCACAGTGAACTATTGGATTTTCTCAAGATAAAAATCTTAGACTTGCAAGTAAGTCCTGGTCAATATTTTGTTAACACTTCCATGGGACATAATGTATAACTCGGCCTCATGTAGTAAGTGTGAGAAATTCATCACTTAGCTTGTTACTTTGAAACTCAAGAGAAACCGTTTAAGAAGTGTTTTCCAAGCTATCTTCATCACGTCATAGGAAAATAAAATAACAAAAATAACTGTCATGATCTAGTTCATATCTACTTATACAGATATAAAAAACTGAAACAAGAACAGCTTCAGAAGCACTAGAAACCCTATTATAGTATATTTACTATATATACTATAATAGTAGAAACACTATTATAGTATATTTAAGACATTTCCGGTATTTCTAATGTATTCTCTCCCACTGAAAATTTAAATACTTCTCATTACTAGATTTGTAAATGTGTTCTATAGTCCATGAGTGACCCTCACTTTGGTTTGAAAAACACTTTCTTAGAAGAGCCCAAATCCACACTGTTCATATTCATGAGAAGCAATTATTGGAGGGGGGGGGGGTGTTGTGTATCCTCAGAACTTAGCTTGATTTGCTCAGGACCAACCACATATTCATCACTGTGGTAGGTTCTGTAGATGTAGAAAGAATTATGTCTCCATTACCTCAAGCAAGGTGCTTTCTGAATTTCCAGGGGAACCAGGATAAACACAATGGTGTATAATCCCTCCCTTTCCCAGAGCTTATGACCTAGGGTGTGAAAGGAACAAAATTGAAAGAATCTGGGAAGATAAGTCACTCAGTTGACTATGTTAAGAAAACAGCTTTGTTAGCATTTCCTGTTAAGAGCATTTTCTTATCTAGAAGGGTCTGTTCCAGTTTTTACAGATGAGGAAATGAAGGTTCAGAGAGTCTGTCATTGATCACAAATCACACTATTTTGATTCAAAATCCAGGGCTATTGGTAACATACCCTGCCTCACATGGTCAAATGGGTTGCATGCTGGAAATGAAGAGATTAGGGGGAATCACAAAGCAAATCAATGTGTAAGTCATCTTCTAAAGACTTCTGACCCTCAGAAAGATTGGAATCACTTTAAGGATCCCCCTTAGAATCTACACAAAGGACACCAAAACACTAATTCAAAAGGACACTATTTACAACAGCCAGGACATGGAAACAACCCAAATGTCCCCAAACAGATGAATGGATCAAAACGCGTGGTATATTTACACAGTGGAACATTATTCAGTGATCAAAAGGGCAGACTTATGTCTTGTGCAGCAGCATAGAAGGAGCTAGAAGGAATCATGCTAGGGGAAATAAGCCGGAAAGCAAAAGAGAAATACAGAATGGTCTTACTTATATGCGGGATAGAGGGAAAACAAGCAAAAAGATAAGAAAAAGTTAAAACTAACAAGTTGAAGGCAGAACTAAAGCAGAAAGCAAGGAAGGAGGAAGGAAGAAGAGGAAGGTGGGGGGGGAGAAAGGAGTATAAGAGATTAAGTTGATGGTTCATGAATGACATGGTGGTGGGAGAAGCTCGGGGTATACAGCAATGTAAAATATGTGTGTGATCAATTAAAAAAAAGACTTCCCCTTACTCATCTTCCCTTCACAAGAAGCTAATCAAACTATTCTAGAAAAGAAGGTAAAATAGATCTTTTGAAAAAGCATAGTGCTGGCTAGCATTTCACCCTCTTTTCTAAAGAAAGCTTATAATTCCTCGGTTGGGGTTTTCCTCATCTAAATCCATATTCCAAAATCTAGGACACAAAGCAGAACATCTTCCGAGACAGGAAACCAAAGATTCACCTGCCAGGAACCTGGTCCACTCGTCACCAAGCACCTTCTGGGCGCTAAACTGGAGTCCATAGCCTTACAGATGAGTTGGCCTCTGCTGTTGATGCCTGGGAGCTGGAGTTTTTGGGGTGGGGTGGGTTATTTTATCATTATTGATTTGCTTATTTTCTTGATCATGTTCATTTTTGTACAGTATTTGATTTCCTTTCTCAGGTGCAATTCCTGAGGGCAAAGCATCACCACCATAGCATCATCCTTGAGACGGAGGGTCACGGCACCTCTCAGTGAACTTTCACACACACTCACCCTGCATGGTAGAGAATTGTGCCTTGGGGATCCGCTCAAGCTGTAATTAATATTTAGGAGATTCAATTATTCATTTCCGTTGTGATGTTTACCTCATAAGATTCCCTCTTCCTATGGCAACTTTTCTATACTATGTGGTGTGTAGGTAGAGATTCCACTTTTATGCTGTTATTACTATGGGCAGCGCTAAGCACTGTGATGAATACATAAATGTTCAAGAACTATCTATGGGATGAACAAATGAGCCTGAAACAAGGGAAGCAGGATGTCTGGACTCTTGTTTCAACAAGGTACTAGAGAATAGCCCAATATTTACTATTAGCTGCTAGAGAAAGGGATAATCACTCACCACGGTCTTTCTGTTTGCTTTACAGTCAACTTTGACCACTTTGAAATTTTGCGAGCCATTGGGAAAGGCAGTTTTGGAAAGGTGAGAACCAAAATGATTAACAACTGGCAGGGTTATCCAGCTCTCAGGAACAAAGAGCTCGGAAATGCTCCGATTATTTAGTAATTGGGACCACAGGAATACTGGTTCAGAGATGTTTCTGTAATGGATTTATGTGACAGCACTACATATGAGTATTTACTCTTTTCAGAATTCTCTCTATGTCAAGTCCATTGACTGGCATTGGAGTCTAAGACTTTCTCTCCAAAGCAGAGTAAGATTCCAGGGTCAACTTCAACTATACCAGTGGCAGCTGCAGTAACCTTTGACATTACAAGTAGAATCTTTTCACTTGGAAAAGAAGCCACTTGACTGCTGTTTATTTCTGTTGTCCATGTTTTTAATTTTCCGACAACATGAAAAATATACATAACAAGTCTAATTTTTAGTAAGAACCTGCTAAAAGAAAATTGCAATTCACAGTTTCTTAATGGAGACATATTTGGAGAACAATATTTCACACTGAAATTGCATTGTAAAATCATCTGATGTCTGCTATCTATCTATCTATCTATCTATCTATCTATCTATCTATCTATCTATCTATCTATCTATCTATCTATCTATCTATCTATCTATCTATCTATCTATCTATCTATCTATCTAGCTATCTAGCTAGCTATCTAGCTAGCTATCTAGCTATCTAGCTATATAGCTATCTATCTTCTATCTATCATATATCATCCATCATCCATCTATCTACCTACCTATCATCTACCTATTTATCATCTATCTATCATCTCTTTATATATCCATCCATCCATCCATCCATCCATCCATCCATCCATCCATCCATCCATCCATGTATCCATCTATCTACCTACCTATCTATCATCTATCTATCTATCTATCTATCTATCTATCTATCTATCTATCTATCTATCTATCTATCTATCTATCTATCTATCTATCTATCTATCTATCATCTATCTGTCTCATGAAGTTGTCAAAGAATCTCAAAGATACGGACACACAGTTTAGTGTTTTGCCAAGACTTTCAGCCATTCCTGTTACAAATTGTCCATCCTGACAGTATAGCCAGACCCATTCCAGTCACCAAAGCAGTTCAAAGGTGTCCTTTACTATTGGAAGATTCCTGATGAGGAGGCAGCTGCTTTCTTCAAAATACTGCCCCCAAATCCTAGGAAAACTTCTTTGGGAAAGAAGGGGTTCAGTTATCGACCTGATATGGGGGAAAATGCCTATCTCTGAAATCAGAGTCCCATGACCACCTGAACATCAGAGAATTTGCGAGCAGCAAGGCACACAATGCATTCCAAAGAGCCAGTCTCCCATTGCCATGGTCATCCTCCCCTCCGTCATCTCCTCAACTCTGCTCTGCCCCAACTAGGTCTGCATTGTACAGAAGAACGACACCAAGAAGATGTACGCCATGAAGTACATGAACAAGCAGAAGTGTGTGGAACGCAACGAAGTGAGAAACGTCTTTAAGGAGCTGCAGATCATGCAGGGGCTGGAGCATCCTTTCCTGGTGAATTTGTGGTAAGTGTCTTTCCTGGACCTCTCAATAAACACACCCCATCTCACCCCAACCACTGTTGCACAAATACATGCTGGTTTCTAGATGTGTATTGCAAGATCTTGCTCATTTCTTCCTTGAAGGTCTTTGTCTTTAAAAAGAAACAAAATTCTGGTTTTCTTGTCACCCCTAGATGCTGCTTGGTTCACTTGTCACAGTACTCCTTGTGCTTAAGGTCAATTGTTTTCAAGCCTTGTAATTAAATAGCATAGCAAGGACTCAGTTCAGATGTCATCTCCCTCATTAGAGACTCTCCCCCCATTAGCTGAGGGTGGAGGACTTGGGTGCACTGAATGGCATCACCGGCGGCAAAGAGATTGACCTTTAGAAACAGCACAAAAAGCTTTCCCTTTAAAATGATTGGCAATTAAAGTGGTTTCTTCGCCGCATGCATCTTAAGCAGCCACATCTAGACCTGTGAGTTGGAAAAGGATCAGTGCTACCTTTTCTCACCAAATAGGTTTTAACAGAGTGGAGCAGCTAGACATTAAATAACTGATTTGCTCTCAGGGCCATTATCATAATCCAAGGCTTAGAAAGTAGCAAAGAAGCTTGCATTATCTCTTCCTTCCTGCTTTTTTCTTTGTGTGGAGGTCTTTCTGCGGCTTGCTCATTTTGCTCTACATTTTAATGCATCCATTATGTTAAGAGACAGTTCATAAAGCTAATTCAGTATGACTGTTATTTAAATATGCATACTTAGCAGTTCCTACTAGCAAAGGCAAAAAAAAGGTCTTTATTCAGAGAATACTAATGGAGAGATAATTGAAATGTCACTGCGTGTTTAGGGGCCATTCCTCCGGAGGAATTGGTGCGGAAATTCTCCCTCCACCTTTAATTAATCCAGCTCACTTAGTATACAATTTGTTCAAAGATTCCAGGCCATGGTTGAAAAGAAGACAGTCTGTGCGACTTGGAAATTGGTCTGTTATCATGGATGTGCTCCTCAGATGTGGTAGAGTCGAATCTTGGTTCAGAGCCAGGGTATTTAATCGGAATCTGTAAGTGGCTATTCTAAATGCTGTCCCATAAAGAGTTAAAAGAATGCAGCTCTTTCTCTCCTATTCTTAGTAATTATCAAATTGACTTCTTCCCACCTCACTACACCCTGAGCTTAAAGGTGCTCTCACTTCATAACCTCCCTTTGCTCAAAGTCTCATTTTTCTTCTTCAAAAATTCAACCAAGTAATTTCCTCCTTTCAAGACCACGCACCTTTCTTGAGAACATATTCAGCATTTTGCCTTCTCATGCTTGTCTCTCACCACTCCGTAGGCAAAGTGAATTTCCTTCTAGTCCTGTTTTCTCTAAGACAGAGGCTATGAGATGTTAAGCTGTTCAATGTCTACAGATTTTGCTGTTTGCTAACTTGGTGTCATTCCAGATAAACTTCTGTGCTCCATGCACGCCGACCTGGTGACATCATGACACAGATTCTATGTGGCAGAAGGGAAATCCCCCTCCCCTCTGGGTTCCTCCCAGGCTCATAGAACAAGCAAATTAGCATCACAGATCAGTAGGAGAAAGAAACAAAGTTAATTGTGTATGTATGAAGAATCCACAGGGATATAGATTCTTGAGGAGATGTGACAGAATGACAATATACTATATGCAATGTGCTAAGGAATGGGGCGTGGTCTGGGCTTTAAGACTCTTGTCTTTCAAACCTTGACACAGCAAGGAGGTGGCTCTTGTGACAGTCATATGCTTTGCCACTACATATCTGTCCTGCCATAGAGATTTCTGTGATAGAAAGGTAATTTCCACTGAAAATCCTAATCTGGTGTAATACCTGCAATGTTCATTCGGCAGACAGTGAAGGCACCGGTATAAGATTCCTCTGAGCCTGTAGGGCCTTGGTTGGAAATAACTGACGTGCCAAGTGACATGTCTTCGGGAGGCCGGCGCTGGGCATTTTGGGGGCCCGTCTTTCAGCGCTGACCTCGTGATGGCAGACGTGGTCTTGTTCTTCTCATGTTCAACAATGACTCTCATGGTGGGGCACTGAGCACCGGGAATACTGACAGATGACAGAGAGGAGGCCTCCTGCTACCTTCACAAGTGGGAGCCGGGAAGGTAAAGCAGAAAACCCTTGTCTTTCAAACCTTGAAAGTAGTATATTCAGAAAGCACGTTGATTCCTTCCTGTATTTGCTTTCTACTTGGTAAGTACAGCCTAGGAAATTCCACAGCTTTTCACAACTTTGCAGTCTTCCTGGAGGTACGATGGAGTCGTTGCCATTTGTGAGTCACAGAGTTGGAAGGCAGGGTTAGTAGGGGTTGTTGCTGGCACTGAGATGAGAACTAGTGATGCCTGGTGCCAGCACTAGTTGTTGTTTGTCCCTTCCTTGCTCCGTTAAGGTGACACATCCCGAATCTGCCCCTTCAAACATGGGTGTGGGCAACCTGAAGGTGAAGGTGATTGGTGCTTGGCCCTGCATCGTGCGAAACTGGGTGTGTCTGTCTGTGTGTGTGTTCAGGGAGATGTCAGGTTGTCAGCTCATTCTTTCTGCATCTGTGTGCCTTTCATTTTGTTTGCATCCTCATCTTCCAAATCCAGGATTGCTCAATATTCGTGCGTATGACTCGGTGAAGACTTTGTAGCTTGGGATTCACTGTTAGATTTACCTTTATGTCCCAAAGGTAAGGAGCGGTGTGGTGATCAGAACAACAGTCCTTGAACTCCTGCTCCCTTCCTCACTTTCCTGACAGACTGTGTAGGCATCTCCACTGTCCTGGGATGTTCCCAATGCCCCTAACCGCTAGGAAGGATAACCTTAAGAGTGTGAGTGTGCACATAGCTATATATGTGGGCAAGAAATGCGAGCACCTCTCTCCTCTTCGCATTAAATCGGGAAAATAGAAAATCACCTCAAATAGTAAAAATTTCCCACAACGCCACCAAGCCATCTCGAGACACCTACTAAATTCTGATGTGTCCCTCCCAGGAAAAAAAAATCGTATTTGGTTCAGGTTGTGATCATACATTCGCCCCATCCCCTCGTGTCTATTTGCTGAGCATCGCTACAAAGCTAGAATTGCCGTTGTCAGATCTGATCTAGGCGGCAGTTAGGTCTGCGTTTCAGATAAACCACCAGTGGTTTTTAGTGTATATCCCAAATACTGCACAGTGCGTTGTGTGTGTTTTTAAATAATCCATTATCCAAATTTCTAGTGGGCAGAAGCAGCCTGTGTTTCCATTTGCTAAGGCTGTCAGGGACTGACACCCCCCCCCAACTCCCCCCAGCCATGGACATGCAGCGGGGGGCAGCAAGGATGGACTGGGTTTGTCCGACATCACCAGGAATTGGGAAAGGCTGAGAATCCCATAATGAGTGGCCATCTATGCTTAATCGATAGATCATGGTCCCTTACATCTCTCCTTGTATGAAGGGATCACAGACAGAGAGGGAGGTGTGCTGAGAGTCTCGGAGAAGGGGATTCAGTCCCCTGGGGGCCAGCAGTGCTGTGGGGAGAGGGACATTCTGAATTAAAGCCAACCTCCTGTGTCTGTGTGCCCCCCCCCCCCCCCCAAGGCTGCCTCAGATGCAGGCCAGGCTTTCAAGTGAAGACTGCCGGGCTGGCTGGCTTCCAGGAAAAGCAAATCCAATCTTCCTGCAGCCTCCCTGGGGGCGGCTGACAAAGGCCTGGCAGCTGCCCGCGGGAAACAGGCCCTGGTCCTGCCCCAGAAGCGGCTCCCCAGGAGGCCTTTGTTCGCTGAGATTAAGCCCCAGATGCACAGGTGCCTGGAGCCTGGCTCCTCCACCCTGTCTCTGTCCCTCTTCAGGAAAGAAAGGGCCCACACGTGGCTTCGGGAAGTGAAGCCGAGACTGCCCTTGTAAGTGGGAAGGACGCTGGCCAGGCATGTGGGGAGCTGCTGCTGTGGGATGGCTCAGCACAGCCGGTAAAGGCTCCCCAGGAGGCAACGCGGCCTCCACCCTTTTAGCCCCAGAGGCAGTGTGAGAGCCGTGGGCGGCCCTGAAAACCACAGCACCAGGCCAGCTCCCTGGCCTGAGGGTCTTTGGGTGTCACACGTGATCTCATCTCCTCATCTAAGCAACCTCCATTGATGGGGATCATTATTTTTTCAATTAATATGTATCTAATATATAAAAATTATATATATGTTATTCATATATATAAATATATATGAATTATTTATATATATGTACCCCCAGGGAATACAAAGATGTGAAATATATATATATTTGTATTTCCTGGGGGAATATATATAAAAATAATGTATATAGATATATATTATTTATATATTCTTTTATATATATATGCATATATATTTCACATCTCTGTATTCCCTGGGGGTCACCCACCATCTTCCCTCCCTGACTGCTCCCTCCCATCTGCCTCCTCCCCCCTCAGTTGAGTACTATAGTTTGGTTCTTAGCTTGTCTTGACTTTTCCTCCTGGCCTTTTTCTTGTTTTCCGATGCGCTCTATCTACACCTGGAATATTACTCAATTAAAAATGACAAATTTGATGAATTTAGAGTAACATGGATGTACTTAGAAGAAATCAAATTAGCAGAAACAAGTCAGAAAGAAAAAGAAAACCAAATGGTTTCACTAATATAAGGGACATGGGAAAAATAAGATAGGGGTCGTTATTTCCACTTTACACCTGGAGAAGAGGAGGTTCCGATAGGTTGGGTCACTTTCCCAGAGTCACACAGCCAGAAACTGACAGAACCAGGACTCAAACCCAGGAATCCTGACTCCAGGTCCTCCATCTTCGCATCACAAGGTGTCATCATCCCTTACATACATCTCGTGAGAGTCCTTGCCCCTCCCGGAAGGAAACAGCTTATTGTGTTTGTCTTTCACACTCCACAGGAATACAAACTGCAGAGGCAGGTCTGTGTGTGTGTGTGCTTTCTTCACTGTCTTTTCCCCAGTTGCTATATCAGTGCCTGGCAGGGACAAAGAGCTTGGCAAATGCTCATTGAATGAATAAAGTGAGTTAGTAGTGGAACAAAGCCTTTCACTCCATCGATCACTCTTGATCACTCTTTGCCCATCATGCCCCTTTACCTCTTGCACACTCACAAACGCTTCTCATAGACTCACACCCACACCAGTCGCTCTGCCGGTTCGACATCAGAGGGATCTGGGTTTGAATTCCTGTTCCACTACCTGTAACTGTGAGTCAAACAAATTACATCCTATATCTTGCTGGTCTCCTGGTTCATAACTGGGAATAGCAGCAGCACCCATGTCAGACAGGCCTGTTGTGGATGGGGATGTGCTTAGAGAACACCAAACTCCAGGTAGGTGTTTGATGATGAGCTTACCTGAGCAACGCAGGGTAGCCACCCTAGAAATGGGCCGTGTTCTCTGATCCCGTAGCCAGTTTCTGAAATGTGTACGTGCACCTGACTTGAGCTGGCCTGGACATTAGAAAGTCTTTTGTTTAGTTTTAGTTACTTAAATAATTTTTTTAAAAAAAGTAAAGTATGTATTTTTGCATCAAGTATGGAAATACGTAAAAGTCTAATAAAAATAGTAAATGCCATATTTCATCTCTCAGAAATAGCTGTTACTCTGCTTTCATCTTGCTGCTATAACAAATTACTGAAGTTAGTGATTTCAAACAATTGGAATGTGTGATATGAAGCTCTTCTTCTGATGAAGGCCTGATTTTCCTTTCACCCTGCGTAACGATGTGCACCAAAGTTCACAGCGAAAGCTACACAGACCTAAGATTGTTTATGGGGTTAGAGGTAAACTAGGCCAGAGCATGTGGTAGGCTTTGGAGTCATGGAAATGTTTACTGTGGTGTGGCTACCATGAAGGTATATTTTTATAAGTTCATGAAGTTATAGACTTAAGCTTCGTGTACCTCACCGTGATGAACTGTTTCATTCAAAGACTGTGGGAAAATGAAAGACCCCACAATTTACTCTCGGTTCTGGGGGAAAGAGAGCAAAATGCGTCTCACTGGGCAAAATCAAGCTGCCTGGCAGAGCTCCTGGAGGCTATCGGGGGAAACTCTTCTCTTCTAGCTCCTCCAGGCCACCTAGCTGCTAGTCTGGGCCCCTGCTGGCATCCTTCCTCCCTCTCATCTGTCAAGGAGCCTGTGATTATTCGGTCCACCTGGGAACGGTCAATTTCTCACCCGCTCCAGCCTCTCCTCCTGCAGGCCTTGGCCTTGGTTGACCGAGCCGGACTTGAGCAAAGCGCTGCACCGTTCCTAATAAGGTTGCCTCCCCAAGAGGATCCCAGCTCCCCTCAATGTGCCTCCTGGTCCAGCCCCCCTGGAAACGGCACCCTTTTCTTGTCTGCCACCTCCTGGGAGGGAGGTGCCTCCCTTTTACTAGTGTCAGTTAACAAACCTGCAGGAGCCGGGCACGGTGGCTCGTGCCTGTAAGCTTCAGCCTATGAAGCGGCCAGGGCTGGGGATCGTGGTTCGAGTCCCGCCTGGGGCCCGTAGCAAGACCTAGTTTCAAAAAAACAGCTGGGCGTGGTGGCGTGCGCCTGCCATCCCAGCTACCTGGGAGGCTGAGGCTGGAGATTGCTTGAGTCTGTGGCACCCCGGGCAATGTGAACCTGCGGTTCCACGGGCAAAAAGAGCGAGACCTGGTCTCCCAAAAAAACCAAACCTGCAGGAGTTTCTCAAGGACCAGTCACCTTCCTCTGTCCTGCTTTTTGTAGTTTGTCACTTTCCTGGTTCGCAGAGCCCCTACTTATCCGCTCCTTATTTCTCACCCCCTGTAAAATGCTTCACCTGCAAAATCAGAGCTGACTTCAGTTCTCACGGGCCTCTTTTCTTGTTGGAAGGTATAAGGAATAAAGTATATAATATATATAATATACCTTATATATAAGGTATATATACCAGGTATATATATGGTATATATCTTATATATAAGGTAAATATTATAATGGTATATATGGTATATATATGGTGCATATATAGCAGATATATGTAGCATATATATATAGCATATATATATATACCATGTATATATGATATTCCTGACAAATATCTGCCCTTACTACTCCCACTAGTGTCTAGCTCCATTATCTTGGCAAGACGTGTGACTAAATCAAGGCTCTAGAGAAGTGGAGCTTATCCTGAACACTTCAGCCTTGTCATAGGAAGAAATCATGCTTCCACCTGGCCCAGATGAGCTTGGATAGATGAAGAGAGACAGGGCAGCAGCCCCTGAAGGAAAACTTAGCAGAGAACAGTGTTATCATTTGGCTGGTCTGAAGCAACTTCTCTATACACAGTTGTTGACTGATGGATGGGTGAATGAATGGACATGAAACTGAATCTTTATAATGCTGCTCATTTGTTCGTCTACTTCTTGGTGTTGGAAAGGGTTCCCTTATTGAAAACAGCACAAGCCAGTAGACAACTGAAGGTGAAGAGAAGCTGCTTGGAAGGTTATGTTGTAGCTCATAACCTCAGAAGCAAAACTGGAGAAGCCGGTCTCAGGAGGATAAGAGGCTGAGGAGTTATGAGAATGGAAGTAGCAGAGCTCTCTGAAGGGCTCTTAAGCCTGTGTCGGTGGGGGTGGATCAGCCTCAACCAATTTTCCAGCCTGTGTTCCACTCGGAGACCCGGGAGAGAACCTGATTGACCTTACTCAGAACACATGGTGCCTTTGGCTGGAACAAAGAATTAAATAAATGTCACTTATATTGTTGGCCTGAGGAACTTGGTGAATGACTATGGAGATCTGAGAGAAGCAGATTCCTGGTGGCATTGGAACCTCTTTGATTTGCACCTTCGTCAAATAGAGTCATTGAAAGGTGGTGAATTGTGAGGATCCAGGTCCAAAGAGAAGTCCAATAAAATTCAAATATGGGATTCATCAGCCTCTAAAGGCTCTTGAAGGCAAGGACTTGAAGAGACCAACTTTGGAGAGAGATTGGATGTATAAAGAAGAAAGGCTATTTTCATAGTGGTGATAGAGAGGGGAGGCTTAGGAAACTAGCCAAAGAAGGACCTCAGTAAGCCAACAAGCTAGAGGATAGTCAGGAGAGTATGGCATCCAGGAATCTAGAAAGAAGAGTCGCAGAGAGGAAGGAGCACAAACTATTGTGCGATGTCAAGGAGACCAACAACTGATGCCTCCTTGGAGGATATACCTAGTGTGACCTTGAGAAGAAGAAACTCCAGATGGGGCAAAAGACCAAGAGAGTCTCATGATAAATAAATGGGGAGTGATTCTGGTTCTGATGGGGAACATGGTATGAAGTGGTTTTGTGGTGTTTTGAGATTCCTCCACATTTGCATGTGTAGCAGTAGTGTATTGTCATTTATTACATCATACTTACTGCGTGACAATCCCATGATTTATTTATACATTTTACTATTGATGGGCAGTTGGGTTGTTTCCAGTTTGAGTTATACCAATAGCGTGGCTGTGATCATTCTTATCGGTATTAAAGAATATAGGTATGGGGGGTAGAAGTGTAAAATCACTTGGCCCTGGGAATCCAGGTTTAGTTATCACACAGTTTTCCAAAGAAGTTGTATCAATTTATACTCGCGTCAGCACTGTCTGAGGATCCAAGTTGCCTTAACAGCATTTGCTATTGCCAGTAAGTCTATGATGAGCATCTCACTGTGGTATCAGTTTGCATTTCCTGATGACTTACAAGTCTGGCTACAACAATACAGACTTATTGGCCTTTAGGAATTGGTCTTTTGAGAACTATATGGATTCTCTGTCCATCTTTTTGTTCATTGTTCTATTTCCCCATTCATCTTGTAAAAGCTTTCTTAGTCTTCTAGACACAAGCCCTTTGTTTTATATAAACTATTTGCCCTTACCTTTTGACTCTGGTTATGATTTTGAGCTTTTGTTTTTATAGTCAAAAACCTTGAACTTAAATGTGGTACAAGTTATCAGTCTTGACCCAAAGGGCGGTACTTTGTGTACCCTATTTAGAAAACCTTTGGCTGATACCAAGATGAAGTTGTTTGATCCTGTTTCCTAGCAGCTTTGCTGTTTCAGCTTCTGCATTTATTTTATACATATAAATAATATATGTTATATATTTTGGTATTTATTTTATATTACGTATATTTTAAAGATGCACATAAATAAGTTTGAATACGAAAGAGTGAACCAGCTGAGAGGAAGGAATTGGTAATGTGCGATAGAAAAGGGAGCTGGCTAGAGAGGCCCCAAGATGTGAGATGGATGCCAAGGGGTACAGGCAAATGAAGCAGCCTTAGTTCTCTCCACTGCGCCAGGAGGGAGGGTGGAGTCTGTAAATGTAGACCCTGGCGAGCTGGTGGGTTTGCTGCTGGGAAGATGAGGAAGGTTCTAGGCCACGGCACTATAACACATGAGGTTATTCGCCAGGATGGGAATTAGGCACAATGCAGGATATTTTTAAGGGACAAATTGACGAGTAAATGGAAGTCTGACATTAATAGAGTTGCAGTAGGATTTTCAAAATGCCTGAGATTTGTGATTATACATCAAAAGTGAACCAATCAATGTGCTTTTCCCCTAAGCTCATTCTTGACACATGATAGTTTGCTTTCATTGCTGTTTTAAAGCGTACAGGGGTGTTTCATCAGCACTGGAGCTAAACTAGCAAGAGATCCTCACAATGACAAGGACTGAGAAACTGAAAAGTATACTTTTGGGAAGTTGACTCAAGGAGCAGATGCCTAGGGGAAGCTTAAGCAGAGGCTACCTGCGTGGAGCACTCGTTAAAACAGCTAAGGCTTTTGAGGATGTACTGTATTTGAGATGCTGCGCTGAAATGTTGCGCACCTATTTTGAAATCCTAGTACCTATAAGGCAGGAATTAGTATTTTCTGTCCTTTCAACATGCGTGAGTCAAAGATGAGAAGTTCACTTCCTTGCCCAAACCTGTAAGTTTTTGCAAACATGGATTTTAATTTCCAGCCCCATAAGCTCCTCTAAGACCCTCCATGATAACTTACATGTGAATCACTTATAAAACGCCAAAACCAAACTTGGAATAATTAGACGGAACTGCAAAATCAACACCAGTAAAGAGCCACTTAAGAAAATCCGTGGTAACATTTTCCTAAAACAAAAGCACCACTCGCGACTTCATCTATTCCAGTTTGAGAACAGCCTCGGACGCTGAGCACCATCTCCCTGGAACAGTTGTGAATACCAGAGGGCCTGGATGGGCAGAGGGTCAGAGATGAGTGGACGAGCCCCATGAGAAGAGAGCGGAGACAGGAATGAGCGAAGCGTGCTGAAACTGTAGCTGCTCTAATTTACATATAAACCTCAGTGGGGAAGGTAGGGGAGTGCGTGAAGAGTGTGCAAGGTCAAGTACGATTCTCCATGTGTGTGAACAGGACTGGGAAGTCCTCTCCCAGGAACCCCATGTGCACTGTGGCCAGTTAGAAAATAAATTGCCTTCTGGCTGGAGAGGCAGGCGCAGCCAGAGACCTGTGCCAGCTGGGTTCTGCGTCTCCACGGCACCCATCCAGGAGACGGCAACATCCAAACAGGTGACTCATGCAGCACTGGCACATCCTGCACCCGGGCTTGCAGGCTGGTGCTGCATGATTGAAGGCACCTCATCCCACCACTCCAAACCCTGGTGGCCTTGTTGGCAGGACTGGGTCTGGGCCTTCATGAACCAGCCGTTTAGTGCACCAGGCACAGCTTGTGTCTACGAGCATCGTGCATGTCTCAGGTTTGGGGCGACGTCGTGAAGGGGACAGAAAAGCCCTGTCCTCTCAAACACATTCCGATGAGAGGCTCATAGCATCTTAGCTATTGGGGAAATTAAGTAGATCAGAGTAGTGACTGCAAACATCACCATTATGTTGTGCCAGCGATGTTCACAAGTGCCTGGCCAATGCTTTAACTCAAGGATTCTCTACCTTTTCTGAGCCACATGCCCATTGCAATTTAGTGGAGCCTTCAAACCCTTTTCAGAATAAGATTTTCAAATGCATAAAACAGAAAGCCTAGGATAACTAGGGCAACAGAATATACAGAGGCAGTTCCCAAAACAATGACAATTGTATGAAGATACAAGTGCTTTTCTTCCCCTACCCATCATACATTAAGATCTAATAGGGAAACTAAGAACACCTTAACCTTAAAACACTGATGTGTTTAAATGTCATAATAGCCACCAGGGGTGGTGGCATGTACCTGTAATCCCAGCTATCTGGGAGGCTGAAGCTAGGGCTCACTTGAGTCTGCGGGTTTGGGACTACCCCGGGCAACATAGCAAGACCTGGTCTCTAAAAAAATAAAATAAAATAAAATAAATGTCATTAATATCCTTGTTTAAATCCATGCACCGCCAGAATTCTATCTACTGGCTGTGGACGGGAGGGTTAATGTTCCACCATAACCCTAGTAAGCAGGTGCTACTATTCTCATACCACTCCCTCTTCTGCACAGAGAGGTTAAGTGACTTGCCCAAGGCTAATAAACGATGGAGAGCTTAACCCACAACTTGCCCGTGTCTGTTCTTAGAGACTGTACAGAGCCTTTCTCAGCTGAGGGCTGGCTGCTCGGCCAGGCCAACAACAGCAGCTGAAAGTGGGGAGTGAAGAGAGGAAACAGTGCATCCGGGGCCTCTTCCGTCCTGTCACCCTGCCCACTTACTCTGTGAATGGCAGTGGTCACTTGCAATCGCTCCCAGGCCCACTCTCATCTAACTTCCATTGTTTCTCTGTTATTGTTTGGTGGTTCTCATAAAACACAGAAATGGTTAGCTTCTTATTTTCTCTTTTCTGGATTCCAGGTGGACTATTTGGTCCGAATCTGACTTAATGGGGCCTTGTTCTCATCAGAGCTTGTGTCTTCACTTTTCCTTTTAAAAGGATAGTAAGGTGTTGTTATTCCCTTTTGCCTGTTTACCAGCTGTTGGATTCTCCGAGGCAACCCTCTCAAGAGATCTGTAGAAAACAGTAATAGCCAGGTTTTCCCTCGAGAACCTTCATAAACAACCTCTCTGGAGTTAGTACAGGTGAGCGGACAGATGTATAAAAGGGCGCTCACAGCTTTGGCCAGAGAAAGGCAGGGCTCCTAGAGTGAGCATCAGAAAAGCAATCTATGACCTATGTCTAATTTTAAAATATCATGATCTTTTTCTTGTGTAAACCGTGTCTATTCATTTTATTTAAGATTGTAGTTTACAGTTTTAGTTGGGCCATTATGTGTATCCTTTCTGAGACTTTTATGACCCTCTCTATTGAAAATAAGTTCCCTCTATTATCTCCATTTCCATACTCTGCATTTTCTTTCCTAACCCTTGCCATAGTTTGTCATGACATCTTTATTTTAAATATCTTATCACATGTTCGCATATTCAGATGCTACCGAGGAATGGAAGAATTTAATGCAAGTACACTTTTCTTCATAGACCCTGTTTTGCTGATTTGACTGTGGAAAGATTTTAGCAACTGCAAAACAAAATTTAAATTGGAAAACAATCACCCAAAATGGGATGTAAAATGAAACACATGAATTTAAATTTATGCCCAACTTGTGATGTAACCGCACAGAAATGAACTACTACAAGTGACTTTCAGTCTATGCCATACATTCTAGCAGGATGTCTCCCTGGGCAAAAAAAAATAGCAAAAACATCTTAAGGTGTTTTCAGAAATGAAGTTATTGGAGGTAGTATTGACATCGCTGTTCTAAGACTGTAGTGGGATACAGCAAACAAAGATTTATATAGGTGTCACTGGGAAGCAGGATTTCTAGTGAGGGAGAAAAGAGTTTTGGGTGTAATAAGTTTCTGTCGTCTTGAGTACGAGTTGAAAGTTTCATTATGAATGAGCATAGATGCATCTTAAATTATACTTGTGCATACATATAGTATCATATTAAGTTATACTTGTGCATACATATCATAGTAAATTATACTTGTGCGTACATATAGTGTCATATTAAATTATACTTGTGCATACATATAGTGTCATATAAAATTATACTTGTGCATACTTATAGTGTCATATTAAATTATACTTGTGCATACATATCATATTAAATGATACTTGTGCATACTTATAGTGTCATATTAAATTATACCTGTGCATACATATAGTATCATATTAAATTATACTTGTATATACATATAGTGTCATATTAAATTATACTTGTGCATACTTATAGTGTCATATTAAATTATACTTGTGCATACATATAGTGTCATATTAAATTATACTTGTGTATACATATAGTGTCATATCTAAGTCAAATATCTCTATCTGGTCCTGCCCACTAAACAGACCTAGTAATAATGACAACTCAAATGCAACCACCTTCTGGTGCCTGGATACCCCAAAGTCAGGAATATTCAGCATTGTCAAGAACAGTTTTTCATATCACAAAGTCATAAAGCTATGAAAACTTACCAAGTCCATGTCAAGGTAGCACCAAATCCAATGTCATGTTCTCACTAGTCAAAGAAAGGACATGAAAAGCTGTGTGCCAGTAAAGATGATAACGTCATTAAGTCCATGATAATTTTTAAAATGTGTTGATTGCTTTTGGCAATTCTCAGAAACCAGCAGGTCACTTTGAAAGGTGTTAAGGAAAGGAGCACCTTACAGATTACCTTCATCTTTCCTATATGAACCATACCTCACTGAAAGTGCATAAAAGTCAGTTATTCATCTTTCTTAAAAGAAACGTAAAAGACAAAATAATCATAATACCAAAAACCTTAAGGACTGTTTGGATCCAGGTATTTACATGATTAAAGGCTGCTAACCCTTGAACAAGATAGACTTATTAATGACCTGATCAAATTATGCAACACTGTGAAAGCCTTGCCTCCTCCTTCCACTACTTCTACTTGAATTTGAGCTGGCCTTGAGAATGAGCCACCAGTTGCCATGAAATACAGAGCTATAGATCATGAAGAGAGATGGTACCTGAACGCAACTAGCAAAATTCAGGCTGTGAAAATGATACCACAAAAATAACTTCATTCCTTCAAAAAGCATTACTAACAATAAGAGTTGATAGTAAAGTCATGGCATAAAAACTATTTTAAAGGCACTTAAAGCAAAGACAATGCATGGGCCTTGTTTGAATCAGTTTATATCATCCAAGTAGCGTATAAATTCCTTTCAAAATAGGAAAACTTAACAGAACAACCAAGGAAATGTGAACACTAAGTGTCTGATGCCAACTACTAGTCTAGATCATTTTTCTACATTAAAAATTGAATCATCTGTGTTCCTTTCCTCATGAATCAAGATATAGTGGTTCTGTCAGACTGGAAGAAAAATCTCTGCAATCCTAGGGTTTTGAAACACATGAATAAAAGAAAAAGATTTTAACATTTAGATGAATTGTTATCTTATTTTCAAGAATAACAATGCATGTATAAGCAAATGTGTGTAATACATCTATTTTCCCTTTGTGGTTATATATTTTTTTCTGATGTAGTCTTTGTATGTACACTTCTGCAGAAACATTGTCTCTTCCTCGCTTTTCACTATAGAATATTTTGGAAATTTTTTTTATTGCAGAATTTAGATCTGTCTCATTTTTTAAAATAGCTGCCTCATCGATGGCATACATTTACAATAATTTACTTGGATGCGTCCATGGAGACAGACATGCAAATGACTTTGGATTGTATAAGATATAAAGACTAGTCTTTTAAGTGTATCTTGGTATAATTTTTCAAATGTCTCTATCATAAAATTTCCAAGCAGTGAAATAGGATTAACAGCCATGTATCTCCTAGACATATTTGTAAGTTGCTCTCAAAGGAACTTTCCCGCCCTGCTCTTCCTCCTCAATATAAGAGCTCAAATCTTGATGCCTCCAGTTTTGATGGAAATGTTCTCGCTCTGATGCATGAATCAAGTCATGCCCACTTTTTCAAAAAGTATTTACTTTTATTATTTAACTCACAACCTCAGTAAGTGGTTATTGGGATAACCACTTAAGGTTAGTATTACTAACCACCCCAACCTTCTCCGTTCACTCAGACCCTCTTTGTTGTTCCCTAGTCTGTGCTAAGTCCATTAGTCTCTTTCCCGGGGCCGTGTCCTTTCATTGGGTGAGGGACTGTGCTGTTGGCATCAGGTGAGCCTTGCTGACAGGTTTTCAGTCTTAAGCTTGCATTGGGCAGCCAGTCTATGTTGATTTGTGCTCTGTCCATGTTTTCTCATTGCAGGCTGTCACCTCCACTCCTTCTCTGTGTTGTTTTGCTGACACTTTACCTTATGGTTCAGGCATCTGGTTTAGGGGGTCTCGCCCCCAGCCAGTGTCAGTGAAGAAGTCTCCCTGTGGGTACAGGCATCTGTGAGTAGCCGTTGTAGATCCTCTGCCTCAGTTGGCAGCTTTGCTGTGGGGCCAATGCCCCGATGCTGTGGCCTTCCTCTCCCATGGGGTGGGAAGGGTCTCCTTGCCCTCCTAGAAGGCATCTCAGAGATGAGGTCTTGGGTCTTCTAGTCCCAATGAGCGTGTAGGTGTGCAGTAGTGACATCGTGTCTCCGTGGTTGTTTCTCCAGTCCCGCCTGCACCGGTTCTCTCGATGGTCCATCCTCTGTGTCCTGCTCAGACGTGTGGGCTGGATGTTTCCCTGGTCCCTCGCCCATTCCATGACAGTGTTTGTATTATCTGTGCTCTTCTTCCTCCTCCTCCTGAAGACTAGCTGGGGTGAGAGTGAAACAGAAGGAGCACCCTCCCCCCTCCCCCCCCCACTGCCCACATACCAATACCTCCAGGCGTGGCGCAGAGACTGGACCAGACCATACTGCAGCCCTCCAGGCTGGCAGATGGCTGCCCTGTGCAGCCATCCACTGGTGGGTGGGGCTAAGACCCCACCCAGGATCCCCCACCCAGGCCCTCTGGTGCAGGGGTCCTATATGGGGTCTCCCCGCTGGGAAGGGGGCCGTGGTATCTCAGGTCCCCAGCGTGCAGGCGGCCATGTGGCTGCTTGGTGCTGGCCTGCCTGCTCATTTTGACTATGAATCCCTTCTCTACACGTTTACAGCAGACGTCACCTTACCGTCTCGCCGGGCCCCACTGTTACCCAAGCCTCTGCTTGCCATGCTGTCACTTCCCTTCGCACGCACGCACACTGTTAGCATAGGCGACACACTCCTGGCATAGGGCTTTCTGTGCTGTCAAGGGACAAAATACGGTAGATGAAGACCTTCTAAAAGAATTTCACGCCAGAGACACTTTAGAAAAGCACTGCAGCATCACGAAGCACAAAGCCTTGTTCCAGAGAAAGCTGCTGAAATTCTGATCTGCGCTGAGCTAATGGCACCAAACACCTGGCCTGCCCTTTGCCCTCTCATCAGGGTTCTTCCCTCACAAAGCCAAGACTTTGCCTCAGCTGGAAAGGCTGCTCAGAGCTCTCCCTGCTCAGCTTCTGAACAGCACAGATTGGTTTGTTCAGCCATTTCAGGACACAGGACAGCACTGGTCCTTAAACACTCTGAAAGCTTTGAAGTTCTTGCTTGGAAACCCCTGGCTGGTGACCAGAAATGTCCCGCCTGGGCCTGACACTCGCTGGAAGGCAGCAAATGAGACTGAGTTGAGGGACATTTAAATATGACCCCATCCCCTGGCAGAAATCTGTCATCAGTACGTTCCGTCTCGTGGACTTTGCTGGTCATTGTGTCCACAGCGTGGGGGTCGTGTATGATGTGAGGGTCAGTCTTAGTCCCACAAGCTCTAGCATGTTGTTCTGGGGCAAACCTCTCTACATCATGATCCTTTTCCCATCTTGATGTCTTCTTTATTATACAAACTTAATGATGCCGTGTACTTTACATGTCACACAGTTGACTTATTTCAAGTGTACAATACAATGGTCATTTGCGACCTTTCAGGGTGAAACAAACATCCTCATAATTCAGTTTTAGGGCTCACATTTAAGGCTGTGATCCATTTAAGTCCATGGTTCTGTAATGGGTGGAAATTCACCTTTTTGGAGGTGAATATCTAATTGCCCTGGCTCTTGTTAAAGTTGTTCTTTCCTGGCACATTGTCTGAAATCAGTTGATTTATTTCTGGACTCTTTCTTCCTCTAATCTAGTTTCTTCTCAATCCTATGCCCATGCCACACAGTCATCACAAGTGGATAGCTTAATAGGACATTTCAAAGTTGATAAGTGAAAATCCTCTGGTTTTTTAATCTTCAAAATTCTTTTGATTATTTGAAATGTTTCACATTTCCTTAAAATGTTGAGGAGCTGTTTGTTAATTGGGGCAAAAGCAAGATGACTGGAAATTTGGAAATGTACAAGGGATTGGGTGATAAATCAATGTGGGCAGGACTGAGGCCTTATTTGAGTCTTCCAACCTGTGAATGTGGAGAGTTCTTCCAGTTACTAAGATCTTCTTTCATCCCCCTCAGCAGTTTTATAAGTTTGTGCACAAGCCTTGTACTTCTTTGTTACGGTTATTTGATACTTTTGTGGATGCAAATGTGTTCTTTCATTTTCAAATTGCTCATTGCATGGATAGAAAAACAGAATTCACTTTCATACATTGAGCTTGTATCCTGCAACCTTGCTGTTGTTATTAGTTCAGATGTGGTTTTTTTTTTTTTTTTTTGGTTCTCTTATGATTTTCTATATACATCATCGTATCACCCAATTATACTTTCCTTTGAATGTGAATTTTTTGTTTTTACTAGTTACAGTGGTTAGAATCTCTACTGAGTACAAGGGAGCAGATGTTCTTGTCTTGTTTCTGATCGCAGAGGGAAAACACTCAATTCATTCTTTCCCCCACTGAGCACGATAGTCATAGTAAGATTTATCATTGATGATCTTTATCATAAAACTCCTTTCCACCCCCAGTTTAAGAGTTTTTATCGTGCATAATCTTTTACTTTGTTAAATGCTTTAGCTGTGTCTACAGAGATCACATTTTATCCTTTATTCTATCAATATGTCAATTGACTTTCGGATATTAATCCTATATGCTCTGTGCTTTTAATATACTGATGGACTTGCTTTGCTCATTTTTTAAGGATTAAATTTGAATCCATATGATTGGTCAAAATACAGATATTTGCCCCATATCTCTGTGGCAGTATTAAATGCACTGATACATATAAAGTACCCAAATTGGTGCCTGACACATGGTTAGAGCTCAATTAGTGGGAACCATGTAGATTTCATTATGACAATATCTTCTTACAGTTATCTCATGCAAAGCAATAACCGTATAAACAGATATTCCTGTCAATAGCAGAGTGATGTTATTTTCATGGGTCTAAGTAGAAAACAGTCATGACAATAGTTGATAATTACCATTATTTACTATCTTCCAGGTACTGTTTTACCCTCTTTATATGTGTTGAGTCTCTTCATCTTCCCAAGAGCCCTATGCAGTATGCACCTCTAGAAGAGTGGGCTGAGGACTTATATAACTTGCTCTGGTTACAAAGAGGTTAAGGGGCGGAGCAGGGATTATAAGCAGCCTGACTCTTGCACCAATTTCTTTACCGCTGTTCTATGTATGCCACTTTGTGCTGATTACTTTACCAAAATCCTATCTGATTTACCCTTTGCCACCGGGTGCCCACTGGGAAGAAAATTATTCCCAATGTACACATATCCTCTCAGAGTGCCAGTTTCTTGTAAGGACCTGGCACCAAATTCACATAGGACATTTAAAGCCAGTTCTATCTGGAGCCTGTGTCTTCTCCACTTACATCTTCTTTACGTGTGTTTATCTTTGATGACTCAACCAGCGTCTTTTTCTCCAAAACGTAATAACTTTTAGATGCCATAGCTAATTCATTCATTTCCCTTGCTCTGCTCAGTGGGGATATCAGAACTGGTGGTGTTCAGGTAGAGTCTGAGTGGATTGCAAGCAATGTTTCCACATTCGGCAACGGTTCCCCTAGCGTCCCCTTTATTTTTTACTGCAGCCCACAGACGGAAATATGCATCTCATCAAAATGGAGCAGATAGACTCAGAGATCCACATAAAAGCCCCAGAAATAAAAGTTTTAAAAGCAATGTTTTGCCTGACGTGTTCATGGTATTTTTTCTATATGATTCAATCTGCTTCTCTAGATAAAGTGCTTGCCCCAAACAACCAAACTGATTCTAATACCCATGACTAGTGGTGATGAACCACAATTTGAAAACCACCGCATCGAAGAATATTTTAGTTTTTCTGACGTTCAGGTTCAGATCTGTCTGGAGCCCTCCACAGCTTCAAGCTGTGACCTTTTTGATGTATTTGGTAGCCATGCTAATTTCTAGAAATGGAATCTAGGGAGTTTATTTCAGACCTACTTGTGTTTAGTATTGCTTTTCTCCTTCCTTTTCTTGGTCCATTTATTTATTGCTTTTTCCATGATTATCTGTAGAATTCATTTGTAGAGGTATTGACAGCAGCTGGGGGGGAGGGAGGGATAAAGTAGGCCTGCATCCTGACGGTATAGTAGAAATGAAAGCAGTTCATCCAAAGGTGTATATTTTCAAATTCTCATTCTGATATTTTCAAGTTATGACAGATTTTTGAATGAGACTAGGGCATTGTACCTAGCAAGGAGCCCCAGTTTAAATGGGGTCTTTTATTTTATTTTATTTTTTGAGACCAGGTCTCTCTATGTTGCTCAGGGTAGTCCTTATCCTGTGGACTCAGGTGATCCCCAGTCTCAGCCTTCCAGGTAGCTGGGATTACAGGCACCCGCCACTGTACCTGGCTGCTTTTTCAAGACCAGGTCTCACTATGTTGCCTGGGGTAGTCTTGAACCTGTGAACTCAAGCGATCCCTGGCCTCTTGCCTCCCAGCGCTTGGATTACAGGTGTGCGCCACCACATCCAGCTTTAAATGGGGTATTTGAAATGTTTCCATGAAAGATGACATTTGGGCTGAGACTGAAAGATGAACAGAAAATAACTGGACAGGTTGGCATTGTGAGTGCCAGGCCAGGCCACATCACATCACAAACTCCTAAGGCTGGAGAGACGCAGCTAGTGGTTGACAACTGGCAGGAGAAGATCTTCTAGATGAGTCTGGAAGAGTAAAGGAGCCAGGCAATGGAGGGTCCTCTAGACCATGGAAAGAGGGGAGGTGTTAACAAGGTAGATACCATAGCTCACATTTGTGTGTGTGTGTGTGTTTTCCCTTTCTAAACATTTTATACCATTATTTTACTTATGTTGGGGAAGGAGAGCAATTGTATGTATACTATTTTTCTCTTCTTTTTATTTCTGTCCCATAGCTATAATGCACAGCTCACATCTTGAACTTATTACTGCTGTGTGTCAAAGGGAGAGTCCCAAAGTTACAGAGAGAAAGCTATGAATACTCTACTGAATGCTATGAGCCAAATGCTACGAAGGATAGGGCTCCCCAAAAGGTCTTTGGCATGTCGGTAATTCTGAGCTGAGGTTAATTGAGGCCTTGCAGGCTCATGAGAAACTCTGACAACTCCCTTAACTACCTACAAGTTGGAATTGGGAGTATTAGCCAGAATTAGGAATTTTAGCAGAAATAACCTTTCTTTCAGAGAAACGTATCTATATAGCAGGGCAGACATCTAATTACAGAGCTTGTGGTCTTCATCATGAGTCATCCTCTCCTCATCATGAGTCCCTGTGCCCTTTTTGAAACCCTGGGCCCCTCTATCCCATTCCTGAACTCCAGATATAGACCCTCATTTTGCCCTCATTTGGCTTTAGACTCTGTCTGGATAGATTCTCCATACGGATGTCATTAAATTCGTTCTTCTTTCTCTGCTAATCTGTTTGAGGTTAATTTGACTGTTCCACCAACCCAAGAACCCAGAAAGATGTGGAAAATAGCCCCTCTCTCTACGGTTGCAACCTGATGAAGTGTAGTCAGGTGGTGGTCTTCTGTGCCTTATCTCCGCTCTTGCTGAGCAGTTTGCAATGTATTTCACATGTAGTAGAATCATGCTTGGTAATTTTGGAGCTGTCAGCTAAGAACTAAGCAAGCCATGATACAGCATACCAAAAAAAAAGTACCGAAATGCCGTAGTGAGTCTATGTGATAAATTCATGCGGTAGAAGGAGGGTCTTCCGCTGTGACTGTTTGAAGAAAATTAGATAATGAAGCCGACTTCCATATTCCAGTTATCACTAAACTGTTGTATTCACATATCTTACTGGATATAGTTCTGAAGAATAAAAGTCTCATCTTCACTCCCTCTGATAGTTTAGGAAGTGCAACTGAGGACTTCAGATCTGATGTGCTGAAGCAAAAAAGATGATTTTTTAGCAGCCAAACCCGCTCCCTGATTAAATGTATATTTAAAGCGGGCACGGAAAGCATGTTGCATCTTGCCTGGGCTTCTTCCTTTGATTAATAATCTCTGTGTGGTTGGCCACTGTTGTTAACCTGCTGTGACTGGCACCTCAATCTGTCTGTTCTTCGAATGAAAAAAAAGCTCGTCTGAACTCCAATAAAAATTTTGCTCATTCGTTCAGGGTGAATTTAATAAAACTACTCTCCCCGTTATGAGTTAAACAGGTGACAGGAGTGTCATCCTGTGTCTTGTCCTCAAGTTCTGGTATCTGCACTGCTGCAGAGGGGAGCTGGATTGTGCCAACATCTCCCTTTGCTCATCCAGCCTGTGCAGGCTGCTGCCATTGCACCTGGATCTGGTTACAGGCAACATCCTCTTCTCCCTTTCAGGTACCCAGCCCCACCCTCCTTATCCCATTTGCCAAGGACCCTACAGGACCTGCTCATATCCTGTGAGCTACCACTGCTTCTGTGAGCTTAGTGAAGCACAGTCTAAGGTGTCTCGGCGCCGGGCATTAATACCTAGTAATCTGTGGCTCACTAGAAGACGTGTAAGGTGCAAGCAGTGTAGGCTGGAGTGGTGCCACTGGGAGAACTGTAAACCCGCCATCCCGGTCCAGACACTTCCTGCTGCTCAGGATGCTATGCGAGTTTCTCTAGTTCCCTCCGAGGGCTGAATTCTGATGCCTTCTGTGTGAATCAGTCTTCAGCAGTAAACAGAATTGCACTTGTTGAACAACTGAACATCGGGGCGATTAGTCTTCATCAGAATGTCACTAGCTCGGGTTAATGCTTCGTGGAATTTCTCTTTCTCCTGTGGTTTGCAGGCCCCCTCCTTCTCCTTTAGCACCATCATCATGCAGAAGAACAAGGCTGCACTAGGTACAGTTCTACCATCGTTGATATTCCGCACTGATTTCCTATGCAAAGGCTTTGTCACTAGAAATTGGTTGGCATTCCTGGATACGGCAGGCAGGCATCATTCTTTGGTTCCAACAAAGCTGTAAAATGCGATCTCACTGACATCACGTCAGGAGAAGCATGTCAAAACAGTGCTGTGGGAAGAGCTGTGCTTTGAGGGAAACAGAACAGATCCTAGCCGTGGGAATCCACTTCCTGCACAGAGAAGCTCTTTGCAAAGGGAGGCTGGTTCTACTCTCCTCTGCCTCATTTCCTCTTCCCATCCCACTCTACGCCCCTTCGAGTGTGACGCTCGTGTGGCTTGTTCATCCTGCTTAAAACCCTTCAGAGCCCCTCCCCCCATGTTCAGTTCCTCCTCACCTACATGGGATCTTTCCAGGACCATCTAGAGCAAGCCAGCTTTCTCTCTGACAGCTTTCCTTTGGACCGAGAGCATCCTTTAGCCCTGGCATGTATTTGGTGCGTGAGCTTATGTCAGTTACTTAAACATCGTAGGGCTTTGTGCAGCGCTGATAAAACGAGAGACCTGCCTTAGATACAGGAACACCTTTATCAATGCTCTCCTCTCCAGCACACCAGATATGGTTCCCGGCAGGCCTCCTATCTGTGACGACGGCCCCCTAACCTCCTCCGAATGCCCCCCCCCAAGAGACATGTCCGTGAGACATGAAAGCATTTACCCTACAGGTGTTTTTCCTGTTTAGGTAACGAATCCCCACCCTCCTACCCCATGTGTGCGTCCCACAGGATTCTGGGTTTTTTCCTCCCTATTGCCTCATCGTGATCACTCTTTGCCCAGGCATAACCGGCGCTCTTGAACTCATAATAAGCTGGCGTGGCCCATGCTCCCCAAGTCCGTGAGCTGGCTTCTCAATCGCTCAGTCTCCTCCACCCCTTTCTTTCTCTTTTTCTGCATGCGGCTCCCAGCAGGGCTTCGCTTTCCTCCTTGGTGAACGGGAGGCGTCAGGCAGAGTCCAGAGGCTGCCGGGCGAGTGAGTACCACGTGGGCTCACAGAGCCACCCCGAGCACCACCCCTGGGAACACGGGCTATTGCTAGTCTGTGTCGTCACCCGTTGACACAGCTGTGTTTCACCCCGTGACAGGACACCCTTGCTCCCCACCCCCAAAGCAGAGGTCCCCTTCCTTGGCCTGTGGCTTTGTTGCTTTGCTCCCCTTTGTGTACGTGCGGCTAGGAAGAGATCACGAATGACAAGTGGGCATGGACGGTTTCTGGATTTCTAGGCTTTAGACACGGCTAAGCTAGCAGACTCATGCGAGGTGCCACGCGTGCCATTAAATAAACCTGTCACACTTATTCTCTCCTCGTCGGATCCGGCAGGTAGCCTCACCATTTCCATCTACACGTGCGGAAGGGGAGGACCTGGGGTCACAGATCTAGTGACAGAGTGGACAGAGCCGGCCGCAGGGTGCGAGAAAGGACAGCGGGAGATGTGGACACAGCCGTGGAGGCTGGGGCTGAATGAAAGCATGCACCGTCCAGCAAGTTTAATGTATCCCCGCCGGTCCTTAGAAAGGTTTTAGACAAAGGGAAAAGTGGCCCAGAGAACGTTTGACGACCAATGAACCTGGGAAGACAAATGGCCAGGGCGCAGTAAAATAGGGAGACACATTAGTTCCAGTGGGACCACTGGGGGCCATGGGGGTCACCCACAAACGTGCTGGTATCTCCCGAGGAATGTGTCTTAGGGTAAACATTGGCGGAATGGCCACCTGCTGCCCCCGGAGGTCGATCACGCCCTTCCATCCTCAGGTCCTGGAGACAGACGGGGGCACAATGCCGTGTCCTCCATCCCCGGCACGAGCCCTGCTCCGTCTCCCTCGCATGCAGCCTCTGGCCCCAGAGCACCTGCTGCTGAAGCCTGAACTCTTCACTAGGGACACTGCCCTGACCCGCGGGCTCCTGGCTGGGGGCTCTAGCGCCAATGCCTCACTCACTCACGGTGTCTCCCTCTCCCATCCCAGGTTCTCCTTCCAGGACGAGGAGGACATGTTCATGGTGGTGGACCTGCTGCTGGGCGGCGACCTGCGCTACCACCTGCAGCAGAACGTCCGCTTCCAGGAGGACACGGTGAAGCTCTTCATCTGCGAGCTGGCCCTGGCCCTGGACTACCTGCAGCACCAGCGCATCGTGCACAGGTGGGTCGTGCGAGGGGCCGGCGGGGCCGAAGGCAACGCAGCAAGATTTGCTGCCTCTTGAAAGGGCACTTAGGTGTTGACAGCTGGTGGCAAGGTAGAGAAGAGACAGAGAGAGATTACCCAGCGGCTGGGGCCCAATGGAGGTGATGGGCCATAAGGCAGCTTTATTAGCAAAAGAAAGGGGCATTTGTAGAGACCCAGGGTCTGCTGAATTTCAAAGAAGACAAACACAAACCTGAGGGACAATTAACATTCTTCTTTTTTTTTTTTAATGTTACAGGGCTGTTATATATTTTGTTTGTTGTGTGTGTGTAATATACTTTCTAAGTTCTAAACATTCAAATGAGGAACTAGAATTTTAAACAAACCTTGAAACATTCAGAGGATGAGTATCTAAAAATCTTCATAATTATGATTGTTTTAGATTGTTTTATTAACCAACTCTTCAATGTATAAAAAAAATCAAAATGATAATAAAGCATTTTGGTACTCACATTGTAGTGACAAAAGCATGGGTATTCGCTGAGGCATTCAGCAAATTCATATGTGTAAAATTCACAATATAAGAAGTCAGCTCAATATTCACCATATTTAAAACATGTAAACATATAAATGTATTGATATATAACAAGTTAAATAGATTCATAAAAAGCAAAATAAAAGGATAAAAGCAGTCTTTCCCACAGTTCTGTTGGTTCTTCAAGGCACCAAGCCAGATTTTCTGTCAACACTCAACCAACCTTTTTTTTTAATAATTTTTTTATTTATATATATTTCACATCATTTCAGTCCCTGGGGGTCACCCACTGCCTCCCCTTCCCACCCGCTCCAGCTGGTCCCCATTTTCCCCTTGTGCAGTTTCATTTGGTTGACCATATATTAGTGAAGCCATTTGGTTTCTGTCCCTTTCTATCTGACTCGTTTCTGCAGGTACATCCAGGTTTCCATAAATTCATCAAATTTGTCATTTTTAATTGATGAGTAATACTCCATTGTGTATATGTACCACATCTTTTTCATCCA